>CAWUDS030007237.1:0-27500 GCA_963859935.3 Lathyrus sativus
TTTTTTCAAATATTAAGCAATAAGCAATTCTATTTATTCGAATACTTATAACTATAGACTAGATTCGAATATAGAATCTAAATTTTTCGATTTGTATGATTTAGTATTTAAGAAAAGGGCTTTCCATTAATAAGATTTTGAATTCTATTCAAAATCTTATTAATGGAAAGCCCTTAATTTATATTAATTTAATATTTTATATTAATTTAATATTATCCTTGTCGTTGTTTATGTTTTGGATTCGAACAAATTACTATAAGTCGACCTCGCCTACGGATCAATCGACATTTTGCACAAATTTTACGAACAGAGGCCGCTACTTTCATATTTTTAACTCCTTAGAAATTAAATTGAATACCAAATTTATATATTGTAAGAAAATGGGGTTTCCTTACATTTTGAACTTAAAATTGTTCCTCCTAAAAAATATTTTCAAGTTATAAAAGAGTCGGGTGGTCGTCGTCATCGACGTCCCCAAGAATAGAAACCCTATCAATCAATAGGGCCAAAATCTTCATCAATCTCTTCCAAAATCAAAATCTGCCGACCGGCATTTCGAGAATAATGTTGATACAATAAACTGTGTACAAATTCTCGATCATATTGCATATATCCTACAACAAAATATGAATCTGAGGTGGCTGCTGAGCTCACCTTTATAAATAAGCCCTCATACTTAAGGTCTTTGTCTATTTCTGCTAGAAAATCGTCTGCGTGTTCCGAAATCGGAATATAGAAGGTTACCAAATGTAAGGTAATCATAGAGAAATATCCTTGGGTGTTTTTTTTTTTCTCTTGAAATTCAATTTACCTAAAGCAACCTGCAACGTTGCAGGTTGCTTTAGGTAAATTGATAGATTCAATAAAATTAAGCGAAGTACCCACCATGATCGTCATCGTCACTAGGACCAGCCAAAATAACAACATCCAAAGGGCCCCAATTGGGATCCAGAAGCGCACCAAACAAAATATTCATATGGGCTTCTAAATAAAAGCGATACAATAAAAATCGTGTTTCTCTTCGATTATATTGCGAATACATTCGGATAAAATAGAATTCTGCGGAGGGTTCTACTGGGTCTCTAACTATAAATTTGGAGTCGTCATCCTGAAATTCTTTTTTCATGACTTTCATAAAATCGTCTGTGTGTTTCGTAATCGGAAGAAGTAATTTTACCATATTAAGCATATTATCTCACCTCCTATTTTTTCTAATCGAGCCTGTCGATCGGTGATTATACCCCTAGAAGTAGAAAGAATTACAATCCCTATTCCTCCCAAAACTTTTGGGATTTTGGGATAGTTAGAATATATTCGTAGACCGGGCGTACTAATCTGTTTAAAATTTAAACAACTTTTAAAAGGATATGATCCTTTATTATTTCTTCTATACTTTAGAGTTAAAACTAAAAACTTTTTGTTGCTTTCTCGATGTTTTCTGACGTTTTCAAGAAAACCCTGTCGTAAAAGAATTTGAACAATGTTTTCGTTCATCTTAGTGAACGGTATTGGAATAATTCTTTTTCTATTCATGTCCGCATTGCGTAACAATGTGAACATATTTCCGATCATATCTTTGTTCATGATAGCCTCCTGTAATTATGTTTTTTTATGCTATTAGGTGGAAGATAATAGGGTTTTCTTTCTAAGATAACGGAGCTGTTTTTTTTTTTTTATTTATAAGAGGTAGAATAACCCGGTTGAAGAGAGTATATATTTCATTTTTATTTTAATATTTTTCTCGAAAATAAACAAATGAAAGGCTTTTATTCTGTACATGTTAAATCATGAATTAGTACATGGAATCTCCAATAACCCTTGATGTATGTATCCTTAGGTCTATGTGTGTATATGGACCATAGATCCTGTTCATGGATATTTATGTATGGATCCCCTTTATATTTATATAATATATATATAAATCCTACTACCGATTCATGGGGATACTCCATCAAATATCAAGTATAACGTATTATATCAGATTATAGCACCTCGGGTGCGAGTGAAATTATTTTAGTAAAATTTAACTGTCTCAATTCTCGGGCTATTGCGGAAAAAATTCGAGTTCCTTTTGGATTTCCCTGTTTATCAATGAGAACGGCTGCATTATCATCATATTTTATTATTATACCATTATGACGTTTTAGTTCTTTAGAGGTACGTACAATTACAGCTCTGATGACTTGAGATCTTTCTAACGATGAATTTGGCACTGCTTTTTTGATTACAGCGACAATAATGTCACCCATATAAGCATACCGTCGATTACTAGCTCCTATGATTCTAATACACATCAATTCGCGCGCTCCGCTATTATCGGCTACATTTAAATAGGTTTGAGGTTGAATCATATCCTTTTTTCTTATCTTTCAGTCAAAAAGTTGAAATAAAAAAAATATTGTGTGTTCAAAAAAAAAAAGAAACGGAGAATTTCCTTTTTTCATACTAACATTCGTTCTAATGATTATTTGGAAAAAATGAATTGAGTTCGTATAGGCATTTTGGATGCCGCTATTGAAATCGCCTTTCTAGCGATATTTTCTGGGACCCCTCCCATTTCATAAAGTATTTTTCCGGGTTTAACAACAGCTACCCAATATTCAGGCGATCCTTTTCCCGAACCCATACGCGTTTCGGTAGGTCTTACTGTAACTGGTTTGTCTGGAAATATGCAGACCCATATTTGTCCACCCCGGCGAACATTTCGTGACATTGCCCGTCGACCCGCTTCTAGTTGTCTAGATGTGATCCAAGCGGGCTCAAGTGCCTGAAGAGCATATTTTCCGAAGCAAATTTTATTACCGCGAGAGGCGTTTCCTTTTAATTTCCCTCTATGATGTTTGCGGAATCTCGTTCTTTTTGGGTTATAGTTGATGGTTATTTCTCAATTCCATCTCTATTACAGAACCGTACATGAGATTTTCACCTCATACGGCTCCTCGCAAATAAATCGATTGAAAAATCTGGAACCGAAAAAAGAATAATAATTAAAATAATATACACTAATATACATATTTTTTTCTAAAATAGAAAATGAAATAGAATCGCGGGATTTTCGCGGGCGAATATTGACTCTCTGATTATAAATTGAAGATGTAATGTTGGGTTCGTCCACAACTCCTCAAAAAACCATGAATTTTTAGTTTCTTCCGCCATCCCATCTAATGAATCAGTAAGATTTCTAATTTTCATGGAATCTTTTGTATTCACAGGTTCCGTCGTTCCCATCGCTTTTCAATTTATGGTTAGGTCTAAATTCTACAATGGAGCTGCTTTAATAAGATTAATAAGATTTTGTTTTTTTTTTATTCTTTTTTGTTGAATCAACCCTCTCAGTTTTCTTGATTCGTGGCTCTTTATTCGTTTATTCTAATATTCATCCATATATGGATGAATTTTGAATATTGATGCTTTATTACACTACTTTTTATGAGATGACCAATAGACCTTTACATAGTAGAATTCTATATCATTAATATCCTTTTTCTAGCTTTCTTTCACCCCTTCATTTATCTGTATATTCTTATTGCTTTACAACTAATAATTTTATTTTTTTATTTCAGTTGCTATAATTATATCACCACATAGATCCTTATTTTGATTTTCTATTTTCGGCAGTTCTTTCTATCCAGATAATGGGAAGCGATGAGTAGGTTTTTTATAGTAATGAATTCTACGAATTTTTGTAGAAATTGAAACACTCAAAAAAAACCAACGAGTCACACACTAAGCATAGCAACTCCTTCATTCTAAAATGATTCATTAATTTTTTTTTATTCAATCTTCCAAATTTTGTAATTTCTTCAACGTAAAGTATTTCAAATTGTCATTTTTTGTTTTAAAAAAAGATGCAACGTTATAAGGGAAAGTTGATTAGTCGTTGTTTAGAAGTTTTGAAATATCCAGATTTTGACTCCGAATACCCCAAACAAAGTTACAAGTGGAACGGAACAAAAATCCATTGGAGCTCGAATGGTTTGTAGAGGAACCCTACCTTCTCTCGTCCATTCGACACGTGCAATTTCTTTTCCTTCCATACGTCCCGCAATTTTTATTTGAACTCCTTTTGTATCTGCCTGTTCAGCTAATTCAATACCTTTTTGCATTGCTTTACGAAACGAAATTCGATTCCGTAATAGTTCGCTTAAAAATTCTGCAACAATTTTAGCGTCTCTATAAAGATAAGGACTTGGAAGTTTTGTAATTTCAAGGTCGAGTTCTCGGTTCCCACAAGTTACTTTTTTTTGCACTTGAGTCTTTAATTGTTCGACTCTTAGATCCTTAACCTTTTCTTTTAAGGAGTCTGGAAGTCCCATATAGATTATCACTTTAATCAGATCGATTCTTTTTTGAATCTTTATTCGTCCCATTCCATAGCCAGAGATATCGGTCTCGAATTCACAGGATTCGGGTACCGTTTTTTGTATAAAATTATTGATACAATATCGTATAATTTTATCTTCTTTTACATTCTCGGAATACATTTTTGGTTTTGCAAACCAAATAGAATAATGACTTTGAGTTGCACCAAGTCGGAAAACAAGCGGATGTATTTTTTGGCCCATAACCACCACTCGGTATCTTTTTGTTTATCCATAATTATATTTTTTTTTATTAAACTTTCTATATCTTTATTTCTTTTTCTGTTGCAGAATAATACAATTCTTTTTATTCTGCAACAGATTGAGTAATTTATTAATTAATCCGAATCCTCATAATGTTCATTTTTATCAATGATGATTGCGAAAAGTATCCTAAAATGAATGGGAAAATTCACTTCAATGATGATTGTGACCTGTATTTTTAAATATATGGTAAAAAAATATAGGTCCAAGGGTAAATTGAGAAATATATTTTTTCTCATTTTTTGGATACCCTCCCAAGTTTTCGAGTAGGTGAAAATTCTCCTAATTTATGGCCTACCATACGATCTGTTATATAAATAGGTAAATGCTCTTTTCCATTATGGATAGCAATGGTATGCCCAATCATTGTAGGTATAATGGTAGATGTTCTGGACCAAGTTTTTATTAACTCCTTTTCTCCTTTTGTGTTAAGCTTCTTTATTTTTCTTAATAAATGATTGGCTACAAAAGGATTTTTTGTTCGTGAACGTGTCATAGTTAATTATTCCTCCTATAATAACTAAAAAAGTTAATTTTGTTCTCTTATATTTCCAATTCTAAAATATAGAATCTCTAAAAAAAGAAAATCCTATAATGTCCCAGTAAATTGCTATTTTCTTTTGTAAAGACGAAGAAACAAATTCTATTTTATCTACGCTTACGCTCGACTATTTACTACGGCGACGAAGAATCAAATTATCACTATATTGATTCGTTTTTCTAGTTCTTCTTCCAAGTGCAGGATAACCCCAAGGAGTTGAGGGTTTTTTTCTACCAATTGGGGCCCTCCCTTCACCACCCCCATGTGGATGGTCTACAGGGTTCATAACGACCCCTCTTACTACAGGACGCTTGCCTCGCCAACGTTTAGCTCCGGCTCTGCCCAAACTTTTCTGGTTTACCCCAACATTCCCTACTTGTCCAACTGTTGCTGAGCAGTTTTTGGATATCAAACGGACCTCGCCAGAAGGTAATTTTAATGTTGCTGATTTACCTTCTTTTGCAATCAGTTTCGCTACAGCACCCGCTGCTCTAGCTAATTGTCCACCCTTTCCAAGTGTTATTTCTATGTTATGTATGGCCGTGCCTAACGGCATATCGGTTGAAGTAGATTCTTATCAAAACCCCTTCCCAAACTGTACAAGCTTCTTCCAAAGCATACGGCTTTCTGGATGTAGATTCTAATATCTATACAGCTGCATCTTATATATCGTTTATTTCGTAGATTATAAATGACATAACGAAGTACCATACCACATGAGTGGATATATATTATACGAATCCAAATCTTCCGAATGACTCATGTTATGATCTTCTACATCCTAGGTCTTTCTGTTCCGTTCCTTCATCTGGCTTATGTTCTTCATGTAGCATTCAGACCGAATGACTCTATGAAATTACGTTGCTACTTACACCTAGTACGGGTAACGTAGGAGACATTTCTATTTTTTCCCGGGGGAATCCTTAGAATTACCACTGCTTCGCTTTCAATTTGTCCTTGACCATCAAATGAAATGTGAATAATCCGGATCTTCCCCTTATTTGTTTGAAACGAGGAGCGCTTCGTGTTCTGTCGGTGCTTGAAACAATTTTGTCTTCTCCATATTACTATATCTCTAGGGTCAATAATGGTATATTAGCAACTACTGAACTCAATCACTTGCTGCCGTTACTCTTCAGTTTTCTGTTGAAGTCTATCCTGTAGAGGTACTCCAATTGGATAAGAGATCGATTTCTAGGTTTCGCCATAAACCTAATTGGTTACTTCCAATTACGTAAATCAATAGTTCAAACCGCACTCAAAGGTAGGGCATTTCCCATTTTTATAGGAACTTCTGTACCATAAACAATGGTATCTCCAATTATAGCCCCTCTGGGGTGTAAAATATATCTTTTCTCACCATCCCCATAGTGTATGAGACAAATGTGTGCATTTCGATTAGGGTCATATTCTATAGTTATGATTCTACCATATATGTCTTTTTCATTGCGTCGAAAATCAATTTTACGGTATAGACGCTTATGACCTCCCCCTCTATGCCCTGCGGTAATAATTCCTCTGGCATTACGCCCTTTACAACAATGATGTTGTCCAGAAATCAAACGATTTCGTGAATTGGATTTCACTTGACTGTTTAAGGCTCCATTGCGTGTGCTCGGGCTCGAAGTTTTATGTATCGCCATGTTATTAATTGTTTAAGTTCTTTTCTTTCTAACTAAGAGGTGGAATAGAATAACCCGATTCTAAGGAATCGAATAAGCCGGTTCAAGCATAATGATCATACGTTTGTAATGCATTGTATGTCCCATAATAGGTCGCATTCTTCTACCGTTTCTTGGGAGTCCATCGTCCATTGATACAGATCAAATGTTATTATAACTATTCTAACATAATTGGATTGAATCGACCACACCTTTGTTATTGATGGATGATGAGATTCCATTGATATTGATACGGATCCAATCGTTTTTTTTTTGAAAAGAAGATAAAGAATGAATATAGTCAATATAATTCAGATAATCATGTAGCTGTATTTACAAATTTCATTCTGTAACAAAAATCGAGTGGGGGATATTTCTATGGGGATGCATCCAGTAGGAATTGAACCCACGACTTCGCCAATTATGAGTTGGGTGCTTTAACCACTCAGCCATGGATGCTTCGAGGAAACCCTCCGACTTCATCACTAACCCAATTTCAATTGAAGTCAAATCTTTTGGATAAATCAATTTCTCCATGTATGTATCCTTTATCTAATACATACATAGAGAAATTGATTAAAGATAAGATAGATATATATCTATAGATTTCGACTTTTTTATTGATCACTCCTAATAGATATCAAATACATCTCTGCACAAATCGAATTGATATAGAAAGTATCAATTAGAATAAAAAAATGCGGATATAGTTGAATGGTATAATTTCTCTTTGCCAAGGAGAAGACGCGGGTTCAATTCCCGCTATCCGCCGTTACTTCTGTATTGAATAGTATATTTCTTTATATTATCAAATATATATATAAGTGAATTTCCATTTTTATCCAAAATGGTGCGGAGACAGGATTTGAACCCGTAACCTCAAGGTTATGAGCCTTGCGAGCTACCAAGTTGCTCCACTCCGCCATGCCATAAGAAGAACAATTGACAATTAATGGAAAACAGAGATTGAATTTGCCTGCCGCCCCTCCACCATATCTGTACAAATAGAATAAACCATTTATACGGAATGGTCAAGGGACCGTCCTATGATCGCAGATCATCAAAAAGAATAAAAAAATGAAGAGAATTTTTTATTCTTACCAACTCGATCTTGTTGCACCGGGCAACAAACATTGGTGAACCATTTCACGAAGTGCGTGTCTAGATAATCCAAAGTGTCGATAATTACCTCGTGATCTTCCAGTCGCAAAACAACGTCGATGAAGACGTGTAGGTGCACTATTACGCGGTAGTGCTTCGAACTTTGCCTTAATTTCCCATTTCTCACTTAACGACTGAGCTTTGCTCATTTCTTTTTTTGGAGATCGTCGAATCAAATGATATTTTTTTTCCAATTTTTGCCTCTTCTTCTCCCTGGCAATGCTACTTTTCTTTGCCATTATGATGATGATTCATTTCCTATTAGTATCAATGATAGAAATAAGTCGGATCCTAGATGTAGAAATAGAAGAAGCACC
The DNA here is from genome assembly GCA_963859935.3 of Lathyrus sativus. NCBI lineage: Eukaryota > Viridiplantae > Streptophyta > Magnoliopsida > Fabales > Fabaceae > Lathyrus > Lathyrus sativus. The sequence continues at coordinate 8,306 of CAWUDS030007237.1, forward strand.
TTCTTCATACAAAGAGATTCAATTTTTGGAGATACAATAAAGAATGAAATTAACCAAATTTACCTGATGTAGAGGCAATCAAGAAAGCTGCATAAGTAAATATATAACCTACCGAAAAGTGGACTAATCCAACCAATCTTGCTTGGACAATCGAAAGAGCCACAGGTTTATCTCTCCATCGAATCAAATTCGCCAAAGGTGTGCGTTCATGAGCCCATGCTAAAGTTTCAATCAATTCCTGCCAATATCCGCGCCATGAGATTAAGAACATAAATCCAGTAGCCCAAACAAGATGTCCAAATAAGAACATCCACGCCCAGACTGATAAACTATTCATACCAAAGGGGTTATATCCATTGATAAGTTGTGAAGAATTTAACCATAGATAATCTCTTAACCATCCCATCAAATAGGTTGAAGATTCATTAAATTGTGAAACATTACCTTGCCATAATGTAATGTGCTTCCAATGCCAATAAAAAGTAACCCATCCAATGGTATTTAACATCCAGAAAACTGCCAAATAAAATGCGTCCCAAGCAGAAATATCACAAGTACCACCTCGTCCCGGACCGTCGCAAGGAAAACTATAACCAAAATCCTTTTTATCCGGCATTAACTTGGAACCACGTGCATCTAAAGCACCTTTTACTAAGATCAATGTAGTTGTATGTAAACCAAGAGCAATAGCATGATGAACCAAGAAGTCTCCAGGCCCGATTGTTAAGAATAGAGAATTACGATTCTCATTAATAGCATTTAACCAACCCGGCAACCATATGCTTCGCCCCGCATTGAGCGCCGGACTATTCGTTGAAGATAAAAGTACATCGAAACCATATGAAGTTTTACCGTGAGCAGATTGTATCCATTGGGCAAATATGGGTTCGATCAAGATTTGTTTCTCCGGAGTGCCAAAAGCAAGCATGACATCATTATGGACATAAAGTCCCAAAGTATGGAACCCCAGAAATAGGCTGGCCCAACTTAAATGGGATATGATAGCTTCTTTGTGCTCTAACATTCTTGCCAATACATTATCCTCATTCTGTTCGGGATTGTAATCTCTAATAAAAAAGATAGCTCCATGAGCAAAAGCCCCCGTCATAATAAATCCTGCAATGTATTGATGATGAGTATATAACGCAGCTTGAGTAGTAAAGTCTTGTGCTATAAACGCATAAGCAGGTAACGAATACATGTGTTGAGCTACCAAAGAAGTAATGACCCCTAACGAGGCTAGAGCAAGGCCTAATTGAAAATGAATTGAATTATTGATTGTGTCATAAAGACCCTTATGTCCACGCCCCAATCTACCCCCCGGAGGAATATGCGCTTCTAAAATATCTTTTATACTGTGCCCAATACCGAAGTTAGTTCTATACATATGACCAGCAATTAGAAAAAGAATTGCAATAGCTAAATGATGATGGGCCATATCGGTAAGCCATAAACTTTGCGTTTGAGGATGGAATCCCCCGAGAAGTGTTAGAATGGCAGTTCCCGCGCCTTGCGAAGTACTAAATAAATGATTACTAGAATCGGGGTTTTGAGCATAAAGATTCCACTGACCTGTAAAAAATGGCCCTAATCCTTGAGGATGAGGCAATACACTTAAGAAATTATTCCATCGAACATATTCTCCTCTGGATCCTGGAATAGCCACATGGACTAAATGCCCTGCCCAAGCTAAGGAACTGACTCCAAATAGTCCTGACAAATGATGATTGAGGCGGGATTCGGCATTTTTAAACCACGAAACGCTCGGTTTCCATTTCGGTTGTAGGTGTAACCAGCCCGCTAATAAGGATATGAAAGAAAGAAATAATAGAAAAATAGCTCCAGTATAAAGATCCTCATTAGTACGTAAACCAATTGTATACCACCACTGATAAACACCGGAATAGGCAATATTCACTGGGCCAAGCGCACCCCCTCGCGTAAAAGCTTCTACAGCCGGTTGACCAAAATGGGGATCCCAAATTGCATGAGCAATAGGTCTTACATGTAAAGGATCCTGTACCCATGCCTCAAAATTTCCTTGCCAAGCTACATGGAAGAGATTCCCGGAAGTCCACAGAAAAATGATTGCTAATTGTCCGAAATGAGAAGCAAAAATATTCTGATAAAGACGTTCCTCAGTAATATCATCATGACTCTCGAAGTCATGTGCGGTAGCAATACCAAACCAAATACGACGAGTAGTGGGGTCCTGAACTAAGCCTTGGCTAAACCTTGGAAATCTTAATGCCATAATGCTTTTCAAATCCTCCTAGCCATTATCCTACTGCAATAATTCTTGCTAAGAAGAATGCCCACGTTGTGGCAATTCCACCCAGAAGGTAATGTGTTACTCCTACAGCACGTCCCTGTACAATGCTTAAGGCTCTAGGCTGAGTAGCAGGAGCAACTTTTAATTTATTATGAGCCCAAACGATGGATTCAATAAGTTCTTGCCAATAACCACGCCCGCTGAATAGAAACATTAAACTAAAAGCCCATACAAAATGGGCGCCTAAGAAAAAAAGACCATATGCAGATAATGAGGAACCATAAGACTGAATTACCTGGGATGCCTGCGCCCATAAGAAATCGCGAAGCCACCCATTAATGGTAATCGAACTCTGCGCAAAGTTTCCTCCTGTGATATGAGTTATTACTCCTTGATCATTTATACTTCCCCAAACATCTGATTGCATTTTCCAACTGAAATGGAATATTACTACAGAAATTGCATTGTACATCCAAAATAATCCTAGGAAGACATGATCCCAAGCGGATACTTGGCATGTCCCCCCTCTTCCCGGGCCATCACAAGGGAACCGAAAACCAAGATTTGCTTTATCCGGTATCAAGCGTGAGCTACGAGCAAATAGAACACCTTTTAGGAGTATCAATACCGTCACATGAATTGTAAATGCATGAATATGATGTACCAAAAAATCTGCGGTTCCTAATGGAATAGGTAACAAAGCTACTTTGCCGCCCACTGCCACTAAATCACCACCGCCCCAAGTCAAACTGGTGCTTGTTGTTGCACCAGGGGCTGTTGTGCCAGGTGCTAAAGCATGGGTATTTTGTATCCATTGAGCAAAGACAGGTTGTAATTGTATAGCGGTATCTGAAAACATATCTTGAGGGCGCCCTAAAGCACTCATGGTATCATTATGAATATACAACCCAAAACTGTGAAAACCTAAAAATATACACACCCAGTTGAGATGTGATATGATTGCATCACGATGTCTAAGAACACGATCTAATAGATCGTTGTATCGAGTAGTTGGATCATAGTCTCTTACCATAAAAATGGCTGCATGTGCAGCAGCACCAACTATGAGAAAGCCCCCAATCCACATGTGATGTGTGAACAATGACAGTTGTGTACCATAATCAGTAGCTAGGTATGGATAAGGAGGCATAGCATACATATGGTGAGCTACAATAATGGTCAAAGAGCCTAACATAGCTAGGTTAATAGATAATTGAGCATGCCATGACGTTGTTAGGATCTCATATAGCCCTTTATGACCCTGGCCTGTAAATGGACCTTTATGGGCTTCTAAAATATCTTTTATACCATGACCAATACCCCAGTTAGTTCTATACATATGACCCGCAATGAGAAAAAGAATTGCAATAGCTAAATGATGATGTGCAATATCAGTAAGCCATAGACCACCAGTTAGTGGGTCTAATCCTCCACGAAAAGTAAGAAAGTCCGCATATTTTGACCAATTCAAGGTAAAAAATGGGGTTGCTCCCTCAGCAAAACTTGGATAAAGTTGAGCCAAAAGATCCCGATTCAAGATAAATTCATGAGGAAGTGGGATCTCTTTGGGATCTACTCCAGCATTTAGAAATTGGTTAATTGGTAAAGATACATGTACTTGATGCCCCGCCCAAGAAAGAGACCCAAGTCCTAGTAGACCTGCCAAATGGTGATTCAACATGGATTCTACATCTTGAAACCAAGCCAATTTTGGAGCAGCTTTGTGATAATGAAACCAACCAGCAAAAAGCATTAAGGCTGCAAAGACCAACGCACCGATTGCAGTACAATAGAGTTGTAATTCACTAGTTATTCCAGATGCTCGCCAAATCTGAAAAAAACCGGAGGTTATTTGTATTCCCCGGAAACCTCCCCCTACATCACCATTCAATATTTCTTGGCCTACTATTGGCCAAACCACCTGGGCACTAGGTCGAATGTGAGTAGGATCATTTAGCCATGCTTCATAATTTGAAAAACGAGCACCATGGAAATACATGCCACTCAGCCAAAGAAAGATAATGGAGAGTTGACCGAAATGAGCACTAAATACTTTTCGGGAAATCTCCTCTAAATCACTAGTATGGCTATCGAAATCATGAGCATCAGCATGTAGGTTCCAGATCCAAGTAGTAGTATCAGGTCCCTTAGCTATTGTTCTTGAGAAATGACCAGGTTTTGCCCATTGCTCGAAAGAAGTTTTTATGGGATCCCTATCTACCAAAATTTTGACTTTTGGTTCCGGCGAACGAATAATCATTGAGTCCTCCTCTTTCCGGACAACACATACAAAGAGACCCGCCAACATAAAACATAATTCGTGAACTTATGAGAAATGTTTATATTGAATATCTTTCTCTTCTATCTCCCATCTATTCCATATTTTCTTGAGTTATTCACTAGAACAATTAGGATCCGGAAGTGAATCCGGGGCAAGTGTTCGGATCCATTATGACATAGCAGTGAGGCGCTCAACGGACCCTTTTATTTGATTGATGGGGACAATAAACTATCAAAAATTCAATATATATAATGGATTTTCTATATATTTTATTCTCTATTAGAGAATAAAATATAGACAATAATATTTGAATTAGAATAAAAAAAAGAAAATAATAAAAAGACTGTTCTTATTCAAAACGCCCTGTGATCTTCAACCAATTCTGTGCCTCAATATAATTACCAGGGGTAAGGGCTATAGCTTGTTTCCAATATTCAGCAGCTTGATCAAACCAAGATTCTCCAATTTCAGAATCTCCCTGTCGAATGGCCTGTTCTCCGCGGTCGGAATAGGGGAGTAAAATCCTTCCCTTAGAACCGTACTTGAGAGTTTCCTGACTCATACGGCTCAACAGTCAATTCTTTTGATCTTCCATTTTTTCTGGAGTTAATAACAAGAAAAGAGGTTAATTACATGAGTTTAAAACTTGAATTTGGATTAATAATTCAATTGAATCCTTTGTTTTTAGTTTTATCTTTTCTCCTACCTTCTGAAGAAGAAGGCATCGACATTAATACTAACGCTCTTATTTGAATTTTCTCAAAGGTAACTATCTCGAGTTCATATATCATTTCATATATAATATATCTATTTCTATAGAATCTGTGAGAAAGACTTTTCTTCATAAGAAAAGACTTACTATCTTTGGGATCTGATACTACACCGCTGCTCAAAACCTTCGGGGATCAACTTTATTACATAAGTTGATTTCGAATCTATCATCATATAAGTAAGCAGTTCTGGTTGTATCGGCCAAAAACCTTGTTAATTGATCTTTACGGTGCTTCCTTTATCAATTAGATCTTTTATCCATAGAAAAAAGTATCTAGGCATATATATATTCTATTTCTTCATATTTTTACTTCTATGAATATGAAGTTTCTTTCTTTGCTACAGCTCATAAAAATCGTTGTTTCGAACGATATATATGTAGAAAGCCTATTTTTTTTGTCTAGTATTTATGACTATTAGTGGAGGTTCTTTTCTTTTTTCTTTCTATAGTGGAGATAGTCGCACGTAATGACAGATCACGGCCATATTGTTAAAAGCTTGAGGTAAGAAAGGGTTTCGTTCGAGTGCCCGAAAATAGTATTCCAAAGCTTTTGTATGTTCTCCGTTACTTGTGTGGATAAGGCCGATGTTATAAAGTATATAACTTCGATCATAGGGATCAATTTCCAGTCGCATCGCCTCATAATAATTCTGTAAAGCTTCCGCATAATTTCCTTCAGATTGAGCCGACATCCGTTACGGTCGTCATTCGGTTCAAAGAATCTCCGTTCCAGAACCGTACGTGAGATTGTCATCTCATACGGCTCCTCCTTTATGTGGATAATGAGAAACATCCATGGAATCAAAAAAGATTGCAATATTCTCATTATCAACTGAGCGGGACTAGTGTTTTTACACGAAATCTCTAGCCAACCTTTCTGTAAAGGATCTTTTATTAACATTTAGTAAGTTATTACTGGATAAATCAATCGTAACTTCAACAATTTATTTGTCCTCAACGCCGCTTAATTTCCCGGAATTAGTCACTTCAACAGTCTTTGATGGTTATATGGGTATCCAAAATACGAACGAGATGGATGTTTGTTGTCCCAACCATTCTAGTTAGTCCCGATCCCGATAAGAAAGGAAGGATTTTTTTTACAAATTTTTCTCCTGTTGTTGATTCCCTAGCGTAGTGCTTCTTCCCCCATGCCGCCTATTTGTACTAGTGGAGTAGGATTCACCTAACCCCATAAATAGGTATATATAGGTATAACCTTTCGCTTAATACTATAAACCTAAAATTGAAGCATATTGAGGCTGCATTAATCGGGAATACACGACAGAAGGGATTAATCGTTTTATTTCCAAACTTCACCTTCAGCAAGCGTCGGTTTTTTTTGATTTGTCTCTGAAGAATGTATCTTTCTCCTAAGACTGAGATCGGTAAAAAAAAAAAATAATCAAATCGCACCATCTCTGTAATAAGTGAATGCCTCTTTTTCTCCAGAAGTTGTGGGAATTATTCGTAATAAGATATTGGCTACAATGGTAAAGGTCTTATCAATAAAATTTCCATTTATCCGAGATCTAGTCATAGGTAGCAATCCATTCTATAATTTCATTTTTTATCGCGTGATAAAATAATTCCCCAAACAAAGGAATTGTACAATACAGTACGAAATAACGTAAAAATGGACTTATTAATCAAATTACTTTATTCTACGGTAGGCTTTGAAGTTGAAGTAGAATTTTTTTTTTTTTAGTTTCAATTGATTGTATTGTGTGCGCTTACGCAAATGGGATATAAATGCCTCACTATTCACTCGATTTAGGGACATAATCATTATGTAGGAGAGATGGCCGAGTGGTTCAAGGCGTAGCATTGGAACTGCTATGTAGGCTTTTTGTTTACCGAGGGTTCGAATCCCTCTCTTTCCGCACCCTTACCAAGTTCATCAATGTTACTGACGTCAATGTTTTAAATAATATATAGATAAAATTATTGCAACTTTTATATGCATTCTCTATTCCTAATTTGTTTCTGTAATATAGAAAATTGTGCATAAAGTGGGCAAGGAATAACAATTTTGCTACACCCACTTCTATACACGAATGGGGGGGGAAAATACTCGGATCAAAATTCTTGTTATTTTAACGAGGTTTAAGTCTGACGAGAATAATATTCTACAACCAGCAATTCATTAATTTTCAAACCAACCCATTTACTATCTATTATTTGATTGACTAATCCTTTATATTGGTCTGGATGAAGAGTCAAATGGGTTGGCACTCTTTTGCGGGGGGCTGATTTAAGAGAATTTTGAATTATAGTTCTCGATTTTTGTTCATCCTTGGCTGTAATAATATCTTTAGGTTTACAACGATAACTTGGTATATCTACTATACGACCATTAACTAAAACATGTCTGTGGTTAACTAATTGACGGGCTTCAGGAATAGTCGCAGCCATACCCAATCGAAAAAGTATGTTATCTAAGCGCATTTCTAGTAATTGGAGTAAAACCTGGCCGGTTGACCCTTTCGCTTTTCCAGCGATACGAACGTATTTAAGCAATTGTCGTTCTGTAAGACCATAATGAAAACGCAATTTTTGTTTTTCTTCTAAACGAATACGATATTGAGATTTTTTACTGGAGAGCGATTCTTCGCTTCCAACTCTTCTAACTGGAAGCTCTTTTCTGGTTAGTCCTGGTAAAGCCCCCAGACGGCGTATTTTTTTGAAACGAGGCCCTCTGTAACGTGACATAAACACTCCTTTTTAAAATGGAAAATCTCATAAAGAAAAATCAAAACTAAACTAAATGACAAATATGATATTATAAATGAAGTGAAATCTACTTCAAGTATTGTACTATTAAAGTATTGTACTACTGTAGTACAAAGAAGAATTAGAAGGATTCTATCAGTATCCGAATGGAATTCTATTCTATCGATATAGAAATAAAAAAGAAATAAAAAAAGCCGGCTATCGGAATCGAACCGATGACCCTCGCATTACAAATGCGATGCTCTAACCTCTGAGCTAAGCGGGCTCTCAGAACACAAATTGTGCATTTATCAGAATTCTTTCCTAAACTACTGGGATCCTAGTTATTAACTATTTCATATTAGCTCTTCATAACACAATTACTATATCATAACATAATCAAATAAATACAAAAAAAGATAGAATATCCCATATTTATTTGATATTCTAGTATATAGAATATGATACAAATCGGAATCATTTAAAAATACGAATCCAAATTATTTTCATTACCAATTACCTAGAATACTCTTTTTATCCATTTATCTAATAATTAATAATTTATCCAATATTTTTGGATCCATAAAAAAAGAATTGGATAAAAAATAATTTTCATCCATATCATATAGTAAGATTCTCTTTTTTTTTTTAGTTTTGAATTCCATTTTGGAATATTTGGATTCTTCCAATTTCTATTATTTATCTATTTCGATTATTAATAATTCATATTTATTATATGTATTTATCCCGATCCTTATTATTTTTATTTATATAATTTGAATTATGAAAAGTAGAATGGAATTCGATAGGAAGATTATTTCTATGTATATCTTCTTTATATATTCTTTAATATTCTAGAATACTTTCTATTTCATTCTATCTAGATTAATAGATAGAATATATCTATAGAAAATAGTAAAGAGTATATAGAATATTATCTTTAATATAAAAAAATATTACTATAAATAAATATTTTAAGATATATAATATTCTTTCTTAATATTATTTTATTGAATTCAATAATGACTAATTAGATTACAGTTATTTATATTCAATAATGATTATGCATTAAGATGAAATATGTATAATGTATTTTATACATATAATATAAAAATATGGATTTATACATATCCATTTGAATTCTAAAAAATTGGATGGATTATCCAAAGAAATTGGATTGGATAAGTAATGAAAAATTAGATCCTTCTATTGAATTTCTAACTGAATATCGAAATCTAAATTAATAAATAGATTTTTATTATTTTCGTTATAAGGTCTGTATCGGTCTGCTCGAAGGAAAAAAAGAATCGAACGTTAGAGTATTCGAAATTCTATCAAAAAAGAATAGAAGGGGTACATCTAAAATAGAGATATATGTAGTATATATCTCTGTATATTGAATTGCGAATACAGAGATAATAGAATCATTTCTGATTCGAGTAAATACGGGTATCTGATATAGATGAAAGAAAATCTATCAACAAAAAACAAATAGAAGGAAATTTTAATTTTCCCAACCCAATATGGGAGTAGATTTCAACAAATAAATTCAACAGTTCCAGCATATAATTCTCAGAATACAAATGAAAAAACATCCTAATGCGATATGATATCAATCTCAAAGAAAAAACGGGGGATATGGCGAAATTGGTAGACGCTACGGACTTAATTGGATTGAGCCTTGGTATGGAAACTTACCAAGTGAAAACTTTCAAATTCAGCGAAACCCTGGAATTCAAAATGGGCAATCCTGAGCCAAATCCTTCTTTCCGAAAACAAATAAAAGTTCAGAAAGTGAAAATAAAAAAAGGATAGGTGCAGAGACTCAATGGAAGTTGTTCTAACAAATGGAGTTGACAACATTCAATTGATTAATGAAGATTTCTAACTTCTATTTGTAAATATTTGGATTCTATCACAATTGAAACATTAGAATCAAATCAATTACAACTGGAAGAAAAAATCAATGAATAGAATATTCATTGCTCAAATCAGTCACTCCAACATAATCTGATGGATCAGTTGAATAACTTATTAATCAGACGAGAATAAAGATAGAGTCCCATTCTACATGTCAATACCGACATCAATGAAATTTTGAGTAAGAGGAAAATCCGTCGACTTTAGAAATCGTGAGGGTTCAAGTCCCTCTATCCCCAAAAAATTTCCCTCCTATATTCTGGCCCTTTTTGGATTTACTTGACATAGACTCAAGTAATTTCTTAGATTTCGGATGGTGCGTCAAGAATGGTCGGGATAGCTCAGACGGTAGAGCAGAGGACTGAAAATCCTCGTGTCACCAGTTCAAATCTGGTTCCCGGCAACTCATTATGTATGAGTATCTATTCCCATATTTCTTTTGAAAAAAGGGAATAGATACATATTTATTAGTGGTCTTAATCATCCTACATAATTTATGTAGGCGTACGGCGATATGCTCTTTCTAGATGAAGAATGAATGGATGTATATTCTAGGGATCAAAAGGAAGTATGAAAATGAATGATTCAAGTTTGTTTTGATTTTTTCTGCGCTGCAATAACAATTGTTAATATTTCAATTGAAACAATATTCAAATGCTTCAATTAGTTGCTTGAAACACCAAGCAGAACTTTTTCAGTTCATCCTATTGGCTCGTCCGAAATCAGTATTGCTCCATCCCATTTTTGAATCTCAATGAATCCCTCTTATAATAAGAGAGGAATGAAACCTCTATTATTCTGACTAATCGATAAGTCAATGGACATACAGATATTTCTTTCTTTAATATCTGGGGTTGTCGAAGTTAAGATTACTTTCTTATTTTTCGCATTTAGTGAGCATCTTGTATTTCATAAAAATTAGGGGCGATATAATCTTTACGCAAAGGCCATCCTATCCAACTTTCGGGCATTAAAATACGTTTCAGACGCGGATGATTATCATAATAGATTCCTAACATATCATAAGATTCCCTTTCTTGAAAATCTGCACTTTTCCAAACCCAGAAAATAGAAGGAATTCTCGGATTTTGCCTTGGGGTAAATACTTTTATGCATACCTCTTCGGGTTGATCTAGACTATACTCTATTCTCGTAAGATGATAGACACTCGCTAATAGTCCTCCTGGTGCTACATCATAGGCACATTGGGAACGTAGATAATTGTAACCATATACATATAAAATAACAGCAATCGAATGCCAATCCTCGGGCTTTATTTGTAAAGTCTCTATTCCTTGGTAATCAAAACCCAAAGATCTATGAACTATTCCGTGTTTGACTAGCCAAGCAGACAAATTACCTTGCATTTTTTGATTTCTCCCGAGTTTTTTATAAGATTGGTATAAGTATTTACCATTTATTTCCATTACAATGAAATTTTGTCAGATTGACTTGCTTGCTATTTCTTATTGTATTTTGTACAAAAGGATCCTGTTTAATTCACTTTTTCGTTCGTCGGAGGATACTTAATTTTTTTATATTTCCAAAATGTGTCCGAGGTTATCTCGGAAATAGATGATGGTTGATAGAATAATCCTTTATTAGAATTGCCGGTATGAGTACTGTGTCCAACATCAAATTTGTGGTTGGTAGTAAAACACCTACGTTGATAACTAATTGGATCTTCATAGATTTCTCGAGATATTTTCTTACGAAGTTTTGTTATAGCATCTATAACCGCTTCCGGTTTAGGTGGACAGCCCGGCAAATAGACATCCACAGGAATTAGCTTATCCACGCCCCGAACAGTACTATAAGAATCGGTACTGAACATACCTCCTGTAATTGTACAAGCTCCCATAGCAATAACATATTTTGGTTCGGGCATTTGCTCATATAATCGAACTAAAGAAGGAGCCATTTTCATAGTTACGGTGCCCGCTGTTAAAATGAGGTCTGCCTGCCTAGGACTAGAGCGTGGTACCAGTCCATAACGATCGAAGTCAAATCGCGATCCTATTAATGAAGCAAATTCAATGAAGCAACAACTAGTACCATAGAGAAGCGGCCATAAACTGGATAGTCTTGACCAATTTGAAAGATCATTTAATGTAGTAGAAATAACTGAATTTTTGGTTTTTTGATCAAGTAAGGGAAACTCAATGGAATTCATAACTGTCTCAATGTTTTGTTTAATTGTCTAAATATTCAAGAATTAAGACCATTCTAATGCTCCCTTTCGCCATGCATAAACTAAACCAACAATTAGGATAAGCACGAAGATGAAAGCTTCTATAAATACGGATACCCCTAATACATCAAAACTCATTGCCCATGGGTAAAGAAAGACTGTTTCAACATCAAAAACAACAAAAACGAGAGCAAACATATAATAACGGATTTCAAATTGTAACCAAGCATCGCCCATCGGTTCTATTCCAGATTCATAACTAGAAAGTTTTTCTGGCCCTTTCCTAATTGGAGCTAAAATTCCAGAAATTAGAAATGCCAAAATAGGAATAAAGATCGATATTATTAGAAATGTCCAAAAAATATCATATTCATAAAGCAAAAACATAAATGTACTCCTATGAATGTGGAAAATATACTGGATTCATATTAATTCTTAGTCGATTTGAATTTAAATTTCAAAATTATTAGATTCATTAATCTAAATAGAAATGCTTTGTATTTTATTAAGTTTACATTTTAAAAGTTGACATTATTTCTAGATTAGTATCTGAGTATACTAATACTAATATTAGTATATCATTAATCTATTCAAATAGAAATGAATTGATTCATTCTTTCGATTACAAAAAGTATTTCAACTATATTTATACTACTAGTATTACTAGTATGGAGTATTTAGTATTCCATATACTACTACTATACTAAATATAGTAGTATCGGTAGTACTATTAGGGCTATACGGACTCGAACCGTAGACCTTCTCGGTAAAACGGATCAAACTATTATTATTATCAAAATGATTTGAATTGTTTTAAAGACCCAACGTGCATTTTTTTTTTTTTGCATTGGGCTTTTTCATTAACTGATAGAAATATCAATTAGTCTACCATCTTTTTTCTTTACACAAAGAAAAAGGAAATGACTCCCTGTGCTCTGATTTCTTATTTAGATCAAAATCTAAGAGCACTACCAAAGTTTTTCAAAGAAGAAGGTTATTCTGACGTAGGTCTGCTTCTGGCCTGGATCAACTTAAGTTAAATGGACTCTCTATCAACCTACTTCAATAAAAATATCAAATAGGAAATGAAACTTCATACACCTTAAAGTTCATAAGATAGGAAGAAAAGATATTTTTTTGGAGGTCCCTAGCCTCATTGCCTAGCATTGAATAGATTTTAGTATTCACCTTATCAATATCTCATTATGGATTCCATTTGACGTCTAAATCCTTTGTCAGGCTATTGTTCTCTTAATTTTCTTTCTGGAGTAAGACATTGATTTATCAATTAAGATCAACTCTTTTAATTACATGATGGACTCCTATGAAAAAACATTGGCGCATGTGTAAACGAGGTGCTCTACCTAACTGAGCTATAGCCCTTGTGCTTTTGATACAGATTTGATCATATTCGATAAATAAATTCTTGTCAAGATAAATATTAAATTACATGATCCAATCTCTTTGATTTATATTGCGTTTGTATTATTTATAAATAATATAACATTTATAATCCATTGATCTGATCGAGAGCTACTTTTTTTATTTAGGATGATAAATGACCTACTTAACTCAGTGGTTAGAGTATTGCTTTCATACGGCAGGAGTCATTGGTTCAAATCCAATAGTAGGTAAGGTATTGGTAGAACTTAGTAGATACCATTGATTCCGGTATCTAATAAGTTTTTCTACTCACCATTTTTTTTTATTGTAATTTTCTATCTTTTTTCTATTTTTTGGCTGCACCAACTTGTTACGAGATCCTCTTGATAGGCTCTACGATAGCCTCGACTCGTGTCTTAGCTCGCCGGAGAGCTAGATTTGCTTCAATTGTTTGTCTCTTGCCTTCAGCCTTATTTAAGTTAGCTTCTGCTATTTTAAGAGTTTGTTGTGCTTCTTGTGGATTAATGTCACTAGCCCTTTCTGCATCAGGTACTAAAATAGTGATCTCATTATTGCCGATTCTAGCAAAACCACCCATCAGAGCCATCGTTAACCATCGGTCCTTAAGGCGTATTCTCAAAATACCTATATCTAAAGCTGTGGCAATAGGCACATGATTTTTTAATACCCCAATTTGTCCACTATTAGTAGATAAAATAATTTCTTTCACTTCTGAATCCCAAACAATTCGATTGGGGGTCAGTACACAAAGATGGAAAGTCATTTCTTGAATTTGTTCTCCATTTCTAAGTTAAGTTCGTAGCCTTCGCAGTAGCTTCATCGATATTACCCACCAAATAAAAGGCTTGTTCAGGAAGACTATCTAATTCTCCAGAAAGAATCAATTGAAATCCTCTAATTGTTTCTGCGAGACCAACATATTTCCCTGGGGAACCAGTAAATACTTCTGCTACGAAAAAAGGTTGTGATAAGAAACGTTCCATTTTTCGTGCTCTTGCTACGGTTAAGCGATCCTCTTCGGATACTTCGTCCAACCCAAGAATAGATATCATGTCCTGAAGTTCTTTGTAACGCTGTAACGTTTGTTTAACTCTTTGCGCAGTTTCATAATGTTCTTCACCGACGATCCGAGGTTGGAGCATGGTGGACGTTGAATCTAAAGGATCTACTGCTGGATAGATACCTTTGGCAGCTAATCCTCTTGATAGTACAGTAGTTGCATCCAAATGTGCAAATGTCGTGGCAGGAGCAGGATCGGTCAAATCGTCTGCAGGTACATAAACTGCTTGAATAGAAGTTATTGACCCTTCTTTGGTAGAAGTAATTCTTTCTTGTAAAGTACCCATTTCAGTACCCAGGGTCGGTTGATAACCCACAGCGGAAGGCATTCGGCCCAATAAGGCCGATACTTCGGATCCGGCTTGGACAAAACGGAAGATATTGTCGATAAATAGAAGGACGTCCTGCTCATTGACATCTCGGAAATATTCTGCCATAGTTAGGGCAGTTAAACCAACTCTCATACGAGCTCCGGGGGGTTCATTCATTTGACCATAGACTAAAGCGACTTTTGATTCCGCAATATTTTTTTCATTAATTACTCCGGATTCTTTCATTTCCATATAAAGATCATTTCCCTCACGAGTACGCTCACCTACTCCGCCAAATACAGATACACCTCCATGAGCTTTGGCAATGTTATTGATCAATTCCATAATGAGTACTGTTTTACCTACCCCAGCTCCACCGAAAAGTCCTATTTTTCCGCCACGGCGATAAGGAGCTAAAAGATCGACTACTTTAATTCCTGTTTCAAAAATGGATAATTGTGTATCTAACTGTATAAAGGCAGGCGCAGATCTATGAATAGGAGATGTTGTGCGAGTATCTACAGGACCCAAATTATCTATGGGTTCTCCAAGCACGTTGAAAATTCGACCTAGGGTTGCTCCGCCGACTGGAACACTTAGAGCAGCTCCTGTGTCAATCACTTCCATTCCTCTCTTTAGACCATCTGTAGCACTCATAGCTACAGCTCTAGCTCGATTATTTCCTAATAATCGCTGTACTTCACAAGTTACGCGAATTTGTTGGCCAACCGTATCTCGACCTTGAACTATCAGAGCGTTGTAAATATAAGGCATCTTCCCTGGTGGAAAAACTATATCGAGTACCGGACCGATTATTTGCGTAATACGCCCCAGATTTTTGTTTTCAAGTGCAGAAACCTCAGTATCAGAAGGGGGAGGATTTATTGTCATATTGAAAAATATCCTTTTTTTTTTTTGAAAAAAAAAAAAAAAAATTCAAATTAAGAAAAAAATGTTCGAGAACAACGCAAGTGGATTGGTTCATTATTTGAATATTTAATAACAAATGAAATGTATTAATTCATATTTAATAAAATATTTAATAATAAAAAAATATGGAATAATAAATGTAATTTAATAATCGATTTTCACCATCCAATCAATTCAATTGTTTTCAAATTTCAATGATTTAATTTTTAAGGTCAACCCAGTCATCCAGATTGTAGACAATACTATCTATATTATCTATGGAATTCCAACCTGAACTTTGTTTATGATTCTGTTTTTCTATCTCATTGGTCCTTATTTTTTATTTCCTCAGCATAGGATTTATACTGAGCATATTATTTCTTTTTACCGATTTTTCTTTTTATTGGGCAAATTCTGCCGATTTTGACATCTAGGATTTACATATACAACATATATCACTGTCAAGGTCAAGAGTATACTTTTTATTTATTATTTAGATTCGAAAATTATATTCCAAAATTCAAAAAAAAAATAAGAGATTCGAAAAAAAACGGTTGGGTTGCGCCATACATATGAAAGAGTATAGAATAATGATGTATTTGCCAAATCAAATATCATGGTCAAATTTAACAATGACCCATTCGGATTAATTGATAATATTAGTTGATGGATCATTTGTAAAAAGGTTTGATTAACTCTTAAGTTATGTCGAGTAGACCTTGTTGTTGCTATAATTCAATTCTTAATTCATGCGTTGTAGGGGGGGGGGATTTATGTCACCACAAACAGAAACTAAAGCAAAGGTTGGGTTCAAAGCTGGTGTTAAAGATTATAAATTGACTTATTATACTCCTGACTATCAAACCAAAGATACTGATATCTTGGCAGCATTCCGAGTAACTCCTCAACCTGGAGTTCCGCCTGAAGAAGCAGGTGCAGCGGTAGCTGCAGAATCTTCCACTGGTACATGGACAACTGTGTGGACCGATGGACTTACCAGCCTTGATCGTTATAAAGGACGCTGCTACGAGATCGAGCCTGTTCCTGGAGAAGATAATCAATTTATTGCTTATGTAGCTTATCCCTTAGACCTTTTTGAAGAAGGTTCTGTTACTAACATGTTTACCTCCATTGTAGGTAATGTATTTGGGTTCAAGGCCTTGCGCGCTCTACGTCTGGAAGATTTGCGAATCCCTAATGCTTATGTTAAAACTTTCCAAGGTCCTCCTCACGGAATCCAAGTTGAGAGAGATAAATTGAACAAGTATGGACGTCCCCTATTGGGATGTACTATAAAACCCAAATTGGGTTTATCAGCTAAGAATTATGGTAGAGCAGTTTATGAATGTCTCCGCGGGGGACTTGATTTTACCAAAGATGATGAAAATGTGAACTCCCAACCATTTATGCGTTGGAGAGACCGTTTCTTATTTTGTGCCGAAGCAATTTATAAATCACAGGCCGAAACAGGGGAAATCAAAGGACATTATTTGAATGCTACTGCGGGTACATGTGAAGAAATGCTAAAAAGAGCTGTATTTGCTAGAGAATTGGGCGTTCCTATCGTAATGCATGACTACTTAACAGGTGGATTCACTGCAAATACTACCCTGTCTCACTATTGCCGCGATAATGGTCTACTTCTTCATATCCACCGTGCAATGCATGCAGTTATCGATAGACAAAAAAATCATGGTATGCACTTTCGTGTATTAGCTAAAGCCTTACGTTTGTCTGGTGGAGATCATATTCACGCTGGTACTGTAGTAGGTAAACTTGAAGGAGAAAGGGAGATTACTTTAGGTTTTGTTGATTTACTACGTGATGATTATATTGAAAAAGATCGAAGTCGCGGTATTTATTTCACTCAGGATTGGGTTTCTTTACCAGGTGTTATCCCTGTTGCTTCAGGGGGTATTCACGTTTGGCATATGCCTGCTCTGACCGAGATATTTGGAGATGATTCTGTACTCCAATTCGGTGGAGGAACTTTAGGACACCCTTGGGGAAATGCACCTGGTGCCGTAGCGAATCGAGTAGCTCTGGAAGCATGTGTACAAGCTCGGAATGAGGGACGTGATCTTGCTCGCGAGGGTAATGCAATTATCCGTCAAGCTTGCAAATGGAGTCCTGAATTAGCTGCTGCTTGTGAAGTCTGGAAGGAAATCAAATTTGAATTCCCAGCAATGGATACTTTGTAATCCAGTAATAATAATTCGTTCTATTAATTTCCATTAAACTCGGCCCAATCTTTTACTAAAAGGATTGAGCCGAATACTGTACAGAATACTTGTTGTATCTATAAATGAATCCTATGGATCTTTCGGATTGATAGATTTTTTTCTAGTTCATTATTCTTTTTTGATTTGGAATATAATGAATTAAAATAGAAGTATTTTCTATTAATATTGACAACAGTGTATCAAACCAATATAATCCGATCGTGAATAAATGGATCGATTGACTCATGTCAGATAGGTTTTTTACTTCATCAAATGGTGGATTCGTTGTATTTTTTTTTTCTTTCATTGTAATTTAATGTCATTCATTGTAATTTAATGTAATATGTAACATAATATGTAACATTTGATTCTATTATTTATAGAATTGCATCTTTTTTTATTGCGATTGGATATAGACATTCTTGTTTGTAATTGGATTAGGGTTGCTAACTCAATGGTAGAGTACTCGGCTTTTAAGTGCGACTCCATTTTTTACACATTTCTATGAACTAATTGGTTCATCCCTACCATCGGTAGGGTTTGTAAGACCACGACTGATCCAGAAAGGAATGAATGGAAAAAGCAGCATGTCGTATCAACGGTGAATTCTAAAAATTTTTCATTCATATTTGATCCGACCAATATTTTTCTTTGAATTGTTGGCTCCGAACAAATGAATTCCGTTGGGTTTAATTAATAAAGGGATAGAGCTTAGCTGCTCCAATTATAGGGAAACAAAAAGCAACGAGCTTTCATTTTTGATTTGAATGATTACCACATCTAATTATACGTTAAAAAAGAATTAGTGCTTGCTGTGGAAAAAGTTTTTCCTACGAATGATGGATTAACGATTTTTGTTATGAGTCCTAATTATTAGCTATTCCCCATTATTTTATGGGGTAGCAATAAATGTGTAGAAGAAAGAGTATATTGATAAAGATCTGATTTTTTTCCAAAATCAAAAGAGCGATTGGTCCAAAAAATAAAGGATTTCTAACTAGCTTGTTTGTCCTAGAAAAATGAGAAGGAACAAGCGAGGGGAGATAGTCCATTAATGGGTTTTAACTCGTTTTCTAGGTATCGCTTCATATTTGTTTTTTTTTTCAATTCGAATATAGATCTAGAATACCTTGTTTTGACTGTAT
>CAWUDS030007238.1:0-24214 GCA_963859935.3 Lathyrus sativus
CCGATTTATAATTGAACGATTCAAATTTTGAATTCAATTTTATGAAAGAAAAAGATCTCAACTGCCAATTTATAATTGAGCGACTGATATTAGTTATAACGGTCTTTTTTAAATACCAAGAAATCTTAGATCAGGATATCACCCTCTTCGTCCAACAAAATGAGGTTAAGTTGAAAATTTAATCCATTATATAGAGTTGAGATTTGAAATTCATCAAAAATCAATTCAGCGCTTATATATTATTTATTTAAAATATCTTTACATCAGTCAGTCGCAAAAGTTAAACTCTCAATCTTTTAATAAATAAGTCAATTCCTTATCATCTGAATCTTGCATTAAAAAAGTTTATGTACTAACACAAACATTAGCATTATATGCCCATTTGGATGTGATTTTAGAACATAAAGTATGGTTGTAAAAATCGGACTGGACCGGCCGGTTGAACCAGGATTTGGGTCAGTAACCAGTCTAGGTCACTAGCTGGATCGTCTTCGTCGTCAGACCGGTGAAAAACGGTAAAAATTGGATTGGACCACATGAAATCGGAGAACCGGCGGTTGCGAAGCATTTTTTTTTAAACTTTAAATCAAAATGACTGTCATTTTGAGTTTTAGAAAATAAAAATAAAAAACTAAAATGAAAATTGTTGTTTCCAAGTACGCAGAAGAAGCAGAAAACATAGGGTTGAATTAAACTTGAAGTGAGAAGTTCAAACCACCACCGCGCCATTTCGTCCCCCACCACCGCACCATTTCATCCAAAACCACCATCGCGTCGTTCTGATTCTAGTTCTGGCGTTATTTTCATGTTATATGTTCTTTCATTGTTTGATTCTGATATGTGTTAAAGATTAAGGTTTTAATTAATTTGAAATTGCAATTGAATGTAGCATGTTGTGACATAACGAAGTAATGAATTATGTTTTTAGCGTGTTTTCTTCAAACTATGACATTACATAATGAAGTAATGAAGTGTGATTTTCTATTTATATCCCATAGTCTTTTGTACCACAATCTTAACATTTAATTGTAGTATTTAGCCAGTTCATGATCCCTTTTCTTATTGTTCTATCGTTGAATCTTGTGTGTGAATATTTGAGGAGTTCTCCATAATGTT
The DNA here is from genome assembly GCA_963859935.3 of Lathyrus sativus. NCBI lineage: Eukaryota > Viridiplantae > Streptophyta > Magnoliopsida > Fabales > Fabaceae > Lathyrus > Lathyrus sativus. Next base: position 1,117 of record CAWUDS030007238.1, read on the forward strand.
ATATTGTATATTTGATACCTTCATACACCACCCTTATTTTTGACAGAGACAAAAGGGGTTTTGTTCAAAATACAGTGTAATTAGTTGCCCCTTTCCTAACATCATTAGAATTCATTGTATTTGTATCAATGGGTTCGATGCATTCTCAGATTCTATTTTTCTTAGGACTTTATGGTGGTTTTAATTATCTTCTTGTAAACTATACTTAACGTGTATATAAATAAATTATTTTGTTGACTGTGCTAATCTAGAATTAAAAAAACCCCTCTTTCATTTTGCCACCTAAGTTCTTAAATGGTTTTCTAGTGAGGGCTTCATTCATGTAGACATGTACAAACCCATACAATTGTACCGGAGTTTTCTTGTCTCCTCTTTGGAAATGCATGGTCATTCCATATTGGTTTTAACTTTGCCTATTAGATTATTTAAATGTTCTTAATTCCTCATTTGATCATTGACATACTTCATTCTAACAATCATATTACATGTTTATATATATTGTCACAAACCTTTCACTTAGAACTATTTATATTACAGTAAATGTTTTTCCTAAATGCATTATCTATCATGTTTTACAAAAAAATGATATCTATGAAAACACCATCATTACAACCACCATCACAAGAAGCCTCTTCAGCACATATTTTAGTTCAAAATAATGTTAGAGGAAAAACTGATATAGCTTGGGCACATTGTACTAAAAGTCTAATAGAAAATCTCTTGTCTGTATCTACTGTCACAAAGCTTTTGGTGGAGGTGGAATTCATAGGGTAAAACATCACTTAGATGGAGTAGTAGGAAATGTTGAAATTTGTAAGTCAGTGCCTGCAGAAATTTGTTTTCAGATGAAACGACATTTTAATGAGTAGAGCAAGAAAAGAAAAACTTCAGATGTGGTTGAAAGAGAGTCATTTACTGCGGAGGGGTGCATCTAAAAAGAATGACGCTCGCATTGATACTTATTTTTTATCCAGAACAACTCCAGGAGCTCAGCCCACTTTAAAAAATATGATGTAAAGTAAAGAAGTGGTAGAAAAGTGTGATCTTGCTATTGCAATATGGTTAATTGATGCATATATTCCTTTCAATGCTGCAAATTTGCCTTATTTTCAACCTGCAGTTAATGTTCTTTGTTGAGTGGGTGTTGGATATAAAGTTCCTACTATGCATACCCTTCATGGTAATTTGTTAAATAAGTGGGTTGATGACGTGAAGGTACAGATAGAGCAATATTGTTCTATTTGGAAGGATACAGGTTGTACTCATATGGCAGATGGGTGGATTGATCATTGTAGGAGAACTCTTATAAACTTTTTAGTTTATTGCCTTAAAGGAACTATTTTCATAAAGTTTGTTGATGCCGCTGGTGCTTCTAAAACTACAGACACGTTGTTTAAGCTTTCCAAGGAAGTAGTGTTGTATGTTGGCCCAGAAATGTTGTTCAAATCGCTACAGATAATGCCACGAATTATATTGTTGTTGGAAAGTTGTTGGAAAGTTGTTGGAAAAGGAGTTTCCTAAGTTATATTGATCTCCTTGTGTAGCATGCTATATTAATTTGATGTTGTAAGACATAGGGAAATTAGAGGAAGTAAGTTGGGCAGTCTCACATGCTTCAAAAATTACCAAATACATATATAATCATTATTTTGCATTGTATTTGATGAAACTAAATACAGGTGGAAGAGAAATACTTTGTCTTGCTCCAACCCGCTTTGCTACTAATTTCATTGCATTACAAAGTATTTTGTCTCATAAAGATGCACTAAGAACCATGGTAACATCCAAAGAGTGGACAACCACAACTTATTCCAAAGATGTCAAGGCAAAGAAATTTGTGGAATAAGTCTTAGACTCAAGCTTTTTGGTCTACATGTGCTGACATAGTGAATATTACAGAACATCTTATACATGTGTTGCGTATTATTGATAGTGAAGATAAATTGGCTATGGGATATCTCTACCGAGCTATGTATAAAGCAAGAGAGGCGATTGAAAAGAGGTTTAGAAGAAATAAGCTGGAAGTATAGCCTTATTTGAAGATCTTGGATAATCGTTGGGATGCACAACTTCACAAAAATCCTCATGTTGTTGGTTACTGCTTAAATCCATCTTGTAGATTCAGTGCAGGATATGGGGGGAAAAAAACAAGTCCACAACCCAAGGCCTTTGGATGTCATTCAAAAGTATGCTTATGATAGTAAGGACTTGCGAACTAAATTAATTGTTGAGATGAGTTCATTCAAAAAATTTGAAGGTAGTTTTGGAAGGACAATGTTGCGGTGGGAAATAGGATATCAAACTATTAATTAGTTTAAATCACAATTCTTGATTCACAACCGCTCTTTGATTTATCCGAAGGAAAAGGTCAAAAGAGGGAAAACCTATTTTTGCATCGTAAACACAATGCGGGGAGAGACCTAGGTAAGGGGTTGGTTAAGCTTAGGGAAGGTACTAGCACCCTAAACTTCTATAGTACTCTACAGGAACCTTTTGTTTATTGTATGTTTTTTTATTTTATTATCTGCTTTAATATATATTGAGCTAAGGGATAGAGTGACCTAAAAGACCTAAGGGTTAGTCCTAAGTTTACTCGGCAAGACATCGCATCTGGTGCCTACGTATCCTGGATAGGGAATGGAATCAGAGTAATCGTAGTTCCCCTTGAAAGGGAGGTTAGAAACTTCTTGACTGTGGTCAAGGTTTCAATGGGAGTAAACGTATCTTAAGGACAGGCTTACGTGGAGTCTTGAAACTCCTATTTCTATGTTGAAAAGTTGAATTAAAATTAAGGTTGAAATTAGGTATTGACTAAATGTTCCACGGCGGGAAACCCTAAAACAGAGTACGACAACTCTTTGACCTAATGCTAGGGTAAGGGGCAATTTCGTCCACGGCAGGACGCCTAGGCTAAATAGGGTTTGAAATAGTCAAAGGGTTAGGGTTATTGACTCGGCGGTCAAACGGTTAGACCTAATTCCTTCGGAAGGAAAATAACTGTAAAAACATGCAAAATACGGCAAATTACTATACGGCAGAAATTAAAGTGCGGAAAGTAAGAAGGCGTCGCGACGATCACTCACGTAAATTACAAATTCCAAAATGCAAAAATAAATAACTGCGATGATAGCCTCGCATAAATTACAACCCAAAGAATGTAAAAATAATAACGAAATAAAAGCGACGATGTCCTCGCATAAATTACAACCATAAAAATAAATGTGAAAAAAATAAAGGATTAGTAGTCACGACCAAAATGAGAGCCAATAAAAGTTATATGATAATTAACGGGAATGCTGGGAATTTTTATTTTAGACTTTTAGGTTAGAAATTAGAATGAAAGGGTTTGTAAGTAACTGAAAATAATTTTAAGTCTAATGTTGAAAAATGTTAGTATTAATTTATTTAAAAAGTTTTAAAATAAAAAAAGGTTTTAATTTTAAAAGGTTTTAATTTTAAAAAGGGTTTTGATTTTTGAAACACAAAGGCTTTCATCCTCAAAAAGACGTTTTAGTTTAAGAAAGGTTTTAATTTTAAAAAAGGTTTTACTATAAAAAGAAGTTTTAATAATAAAAAAGTTTTACTATAAAAAAAAGGTTTTAATTTTAAAAAGAAGGTTTTAATAAAAAGAAAAAGGTTTTAATAAAAAAAAGGTTTTAATTTTGGCATGAGATTTTAAAAAGAGGTGTTAATAATAAACTAAAATAATATGTGATTACTAATTACAGTTTAAAAAAAAAGAAAGAAATAATAAGATAATATAATAAAAAACAAAATAGAAATAGAAATAAAAGGAATGAGGATAGGTGGATGGTGTTGGGAAAAAACATTTTCCTTTTTTTTTTGGGTTGGGAAAAAACTTTTTCCCTTCTTCTTCCCAATCGCGTTGGTTCCCACGGCCATTGGCAATTTTCGAAGCCTTTCCCTTCCTTCTTCTTTGCATATTATCCCTCCCTTTTTGTCTTGCTGAAACCTGAAAAATGAAACCCAGGAATTCCGTTATTTACAAAATTAAATGCTCACCTCGCTCGCGGTTGGGATTTGTTGATGATGATGCTTAATGAAGGAAGGTGATGATGATTCTTGTTGATCTTCTGAACCTTCTCTTCTTCAAAACTCCTCCTCAGCTCTTTCGGTCTCTTTTCCTTTTCTTCTTCCTCCCATTTTCTCAAATGCAACTCATGTTTATATAGGTAACAAATTAGGGTTAACTCTAACCTAATGCCCACTTTAAAGTCCAACTTAAATAATTAGTTAAAACTAAATAAAATTTAAACAATTTAAAATAAACTTAAAATTCTATGTATTTATACTAAACATTAAAAATATTATAAAAAGAATAAAATCTTTTCTAATATTTTTAATTTTATGATTTTTGGATGTTTTTATGAATAATATGAAAAAAAAAAGTGAAAAATAATATTTTTTTAAAAAATAATTTAAATAAAATACGAAAATAATAATTAAATAATAAAAAAACTATTTTTTTTATGAAAGTAGAAAAGTTAGAATAAAAATAAAAGAAGCAAAACAAAAAGTGAAAAATGTGGAATTTGAACTCTCGACCTTTCACACTCACAACTCCTTACACACGGTCTCTTGCCAATTGTGCTATTTTATTCATTCAAAATAAAGTGGCACTAGAAACCCCGTAAACTAAAAGAGCGCGCCATCTGATATTTTTTTGCAACAATCAAACAACTGCACAACCGTTAGTGGTTAGTTTAAACGCAATGCAAAATGAAATGGGATGCAAGATGAAACGACTAATCTTAGGGCAAAATTTGGGGTATTACAGTTGCCCCTATTTAAATAGCTTCACCGGATGATTTGAGCGACAAAGGCTCGAGAAATCATGGTGGAGGGATTTAAATATAGATAACCAAAAATTTTGCCCTTAGATGCAGTGATATGCAATGCTATGGACAAAACGGAAATAAACTATAATGCTGACAATGCCATGAATTTAGTATGGTGCGTATGATGGAATGGTAAATGCAGAGAAGCAGACGACACGACGACACCGGGGACAGACGCGATGAACGAACCACACTGGGGAATAAGACGCATTGGGGAATTCTAAAGGGATAGTTAACTGGTGCTAACACGACCAATTGTCACTTTTAGACAAGGAAAGGTAAGAACGAGATCCACAATGGAGATGATACTGGTGAGACGGCCTCCACTGGGGAATATCTAAGAGTAATTATCAACAGGTTCAAGCGTGTCCGGCTGATACTCTAGAGTAAAAGTAAAACTGGATTTGTACAACTGTAGGATCGATTAACAAGGTGCTGGAGCATTGAGCAAAGAATAACATATATGCTTTTGTAAACTCTCCCTCGTGACAGGATCAAACGGAATTTTCGGAAATTCGTAGAAGATATACAGGGTAAAAACTGGCTGTATGCCAAAATAAAATGGTCTTTAATGGGAAATGCCCTTATAAGCTTTCTCGAGAGAGAACTGCCACTTATCGTCTGAAGGGGCTTAAACGCCAAACTGGATAAGCTCTCAAATAAAGATAATGTCGCTTATCTGTGGATAATTGATGAAAAATTGATTGATTTATGAGCTCCACTGGAGGGATTATCACTCATCTGATAAACAAACCTCTTCATATTTAAGGTCGGTGCCTGGAATACGATTCGGATTCTTCTTTTACTAAAGGATAGAATGAACTTCTTCATACTTCAAGGTTTTGTACTCTCTTGAATATGATTCAGATTCTTCTTTTACTAAAGGATAAAATGAACTTCCTCATACTTCAAGATTTTGTACTCTCTTGAACATGATTCAGATCCTTCTTTTACTAAAGGATAAAATGAACTTCCTTATACTTCAAGATTTTGTACTCTCTTGAACATGATTCAGATCCTTCTTTTACTAAAGGATAAAATGAACTTCCTCATACTTCAAGATTTTGTACTCTCTTGAACATGATTCAGATCCTTCTTTTACTAAAGGATAAAATGAACTTCCTCATACTTCAAGATTCATGCTCTCTGGAATATGATTCAGTTCAAAACCTCCCCGCACTTCAAGATGAAAAGGAAAATGGAAGCCCAGCTGCTCGATGGAGATGGCCATTTGCTGCAAGTCATGACGAAGATAGGATAAGCTCCTCAGGTGAGAAATACCGCTTACTTGCAAGAGGCAATGATAAGCTTCTCGGGTGAGAACCGCTTATAGAGATGGTAACAGGTGATGTAAATTGTAATGAAGGTTGTAATGAAAGAACAATGTAAATTGTAATGAAGTTTTGTAATGAAAATTGTAAGGTAAATTGTAATGAAGGTTGTAATGAAAGTTGCAATGTAAATTGTAATGAAGGTTGTAATGAAAGTTGCAAGGTAAATTGTAATGAAGGTTGTAATGAAATTTGCAAGGTAAATTGTAATGAAGGTTTTAATGAAGTAATGAACTCCTTGTACGAGAAGATCAATTGTAGAGTGTAATGAAAAGTTGTAATGAAAGTTGTAATGAAGGTGATATAATGGTGATAGGCTTCTCTGGTGAGAACAGTTGCATACCGGTTGTTGTAAGATGTATTGTAATGTCGAACAAGATTCCATTAAGGAAATGAACTCAAATGGGGATTATCTTATCCTGTAATGGAAAGATAATGGAAATAACCATCGTCCACGAGGGTTGAACTCTGTGGGAAAACTTGGAACAAACAAGTATTTTATACTTAGGCTGACGATCTACTTGGAGAGAGCGGACTAACCCGGTTACTCGACGGTAACAACAAGGGATGCCACGGATAGCAAAACAATGTAGATGCTAATGCGCATGCCAAAGTGTATACTAATGTGTATGTTAACGTGTATGAAAATATCATGCGATGAGTAATGCAATGCTTAGGCTCATGCATATGCTGACAAAACAGATGAGAGAGGAGACATGAGATGAAATAAACATCTCGACAGGAGTACCCTAGCGACCTCTGCAACAGTACATCCATCAGGGTATAGGAAAAGTTGATGGTAGAACCAAATCATGTTTCAAAGTTATAACTTCCCTGGGGAGAAAATCTCATGACTTCCACATGGGGATATGACACGACTTCACTGGAGAGTACGATATCATGACTTCAATTGGGGATCCTTGATCTCTGCATGGGGATAAGATGTCATGATTTCACGTGAGGGATTGCTATCATGAACCATAATCAGCCCAAAGAACTCTTAGGATCAGAGACTTCCAGGGATAAAATAAATATCCGTTGTATGGGGAAGGTGTGGAATTAGGCAGCTTCATAGAGATAGCGTAACAACTTCCTGGGAATAATACCTCGGCTTCCTGCGGAAAGGCACGCCTAACTGGGGATAAAGTATATCAAATTTCCCTGCGGAGAGTTCATCAGACTTACTGGGGAGAAATCGACAGACATTCTTGAGGACAGTATCTTGACCTCTTGGGAGAATATGGCAATCTCCTGGGGAATATTCTTGAGGAAAGTAAGACGATTCCATTGAGGGACAAATAATTCCACTGAGAATGGGTCTTCAAGAGCCTGTATCACTTGGAGGATACCGGGGATGTCTCTGCAGTCTTGAGAGTCACTGGGGATTTATTGGATGGCTCCCAAAAGTGTTGTCAGCTTAAAGTCTCACTGGGGACTCTCATTGGGAAGATGCTGGTAAGATCTCTGCTGTCTTGAAAATTACCTGCTCGGTCTAAAGGGTTGTCAGCTTATAGTCTCGCTGGGGACTGCGTCGGCTTAAAGTCTCTCTGGGGACTATGTCAATGGTGTAGATGTACTTCTGCAACGATGAGATTTACTGGGGAATGAAGACCGCCGGGAATAAAATCCATCGGGTGCATGAAGCATGTTGTAAAGCTAATTTTGATCTCAATGGACTTTGTAGTAGTCGCCATTTTGAAAACGATCATGCCCCAGGGTACCTGCTTTGTGAGAAAGTCATCTCGAGAGGATTTTACAGAGAAACACGGAGTTCAATTTGTCCCACTGTTTTCAAACTCTTTGAGAGATCCGTCAAATCTTGACGTAACTGGCACGGATCAACCGTGTTACGACTGAGTCTTTAAGAGTAGCTCTTTAAAAAAGTCAGGCTTGCATCAACTGGGTAACCCACATGCCCCTGTCTAGTAGGATCTTCAAGCTCTATTGACATCATTTATATGCAAGTTTCTAAGATATCCAGCAAACCATCATGCGTGAAATGCTAATCCTGAAACTATCAATGCAACAATATATTTGTCTTAAAAAAAATTTTGCTTTTATTTTGAAAAAGATATCAATATAACTCGTGACCGAAATCACCAGTTAGGATATGAAGTTTAATTTTTAATGCCAACGTTAAATTGAGCCTAGCTCATAGGAGTCAGGAAACGTTATCTCGTCGAGTATGCTTTCAAAAGAAGTCCTACTTCAATTAGGTATTTTAATGGTTGTATCGTGGCTTGGTTCACGGTTTAAGAAACACATGATAAAGGCTCAAAGTTATTTGCACCCACCCGTTCTTCGTGATGTTCTCCAATCCTAATTCAGTTAACCGGATGTGAGCACTCATATCTCGATCGGATTTGGTATGGTCGATAACTCATCAAGGCTTTGGACAATGGCAGTCACTCACCTATTGTCTTTTTTTGTTAATCACACGACTTTGTTCTTTATTGGGGATTCTTTATGGAAATCCCTTGTTTTTATTATATTTTTTCATTCCCTAACTTTTGCCTGGGCGACGCCTTTTGGATTTGCCTTTGGAGTCCAGCGGGATGCCCCAGTTTTGCCTAAGTCTCCTTCATAGGTTGTGACTTAGCAGGCTATATATTTTTTTTTATTTTTGTTGACTAAGTCGTGTGACTCTTTTGAAGGTTTTTGACTGCCCCACTCTTAAGGTAGTAGAGGGATAGTCATTGACTTCTAACTTCCTAAGACGTTAAGGATAGGTTCTCGAAGGTTTGCTCCTCCTTTTTTAGAGTCTGAGCGCTCAATCAATTTAACTGAAACTACCCTACCCCAGGTTAAGATGAGGGTTTTTATTTGGAAAAGAAGAAAACTCCTACTTCAAGGCTCAAAGGGGTTAAAAAGGGATTATCGTCCTTATGTCTCTGGTGTTTGGGATTTGAAACAATGCCTTACATCATCAATAGGTTTCAATTGAAGGCATACGACAAGAAATTTGACGTTTTTGGTTCATCATCCTCCTCCCAATTCTCTATCAAGGCAAGAGATCGGGTAAAGTTGGCATTATAAGTTTATAAAAAAATTATTTTAATGAGTGAAACGAATGGATTTATTCAAGACAAATATGCATTGCATTAATTATTCAAAATAAACAAGTTCATACATGCTAATTATGCTTAATCAACGAAAATAACATATAAATAAGCAAAAATGAAATGTCTAAAAGTCCTTCAAAATGTGTTTATGAAGTCTTCGCATCTGCGACCGACATGGTAGTGGTGGTTTCCTCTGGCGCAGCCTCACTGGAATGAGTTGCCTTGCTTTCCCCAGCTAGATCTGTCAATGCTTCAGTATCAGTCTTCGAATCTTCCTTCAGACTAACTTTCCCAGATTCTTGGTCGATCGGGGTCACATCATCTTGAGGACAGTTGAAATGAAATGGACTAGGCTTCTGAATAACTATCGGTTTTGGCAGATTCACAGGAGAAGTAACTGGCTGAGATATGTTGAAAACCTTGAGAGGAGTCTTGATTTGGGCGGAGGATCATCGAAAGACAATATCTTTTGTTCCAACAAATCTCTTACAATGCTCTTGAGCGCGTAACAACCTTCCAAATCGTGACCAGGCGCACCCTTATGAAATAAACAATGAGTGGCGGCATTATAGTTGGCAGGCAAAGGATTGGGAGGCGGACCCACAACTCTAGTGGTAATCAAACCTTGTTGCACTAAGAGAGGGTACAACTCGGTAAAAGTTATCGGAATTGGAGGACAAGGCTTATACTGTCTCTTACTCAGACCATTCTGACGAGGTGCTTGCTCCTTTGACGGTTGATTGGCAGAAGCATTGGGCACTCACTGACAGTTGATAGGAATTTGTGCAGACTGATAAACAGGAGGTTGTTGATAAACCAGATGCTGATAGACCGGAGCCGACGGCACAGACTAATATGTAGGAAATTGCAGATTGAAAGGAGGTGCAACAGTAGCTACATACGGTTGTGGAGCATACTGAACTGGATAACCTTGAACATAACTCTGCTGATGTTGCCTAGGTTGGTGAGGAGCCATCGAGCAACTCCTCGGACGTGTAGGTCCTTTATGCTGGTCAAAGCTCGGAGTTTTGCACTTTGGAGGAGTAACTCGTCGAACTGGTTGAGCAATGGTAGGATGCACCAAACCGGGTTGACGATTCTGAGGAGGTATGTTCTTAACAGTAACAGCTGGTTGAGGACCTCCAACAATATTGGTACTCGCAGAAACAACAGTGGCCTGATTATCCATCTTTGCGTTAAGAGCTTGTAGCATCTCCACAATCTTCCCCACGCTTCCTCGAAGATCTTCGAGTTCATGGCTGACACGGTCGATCTCTTGAGCTTGCTCTTATATCCTTTTTCGAGCTTGAGCTCTAGTATTATACTGATGCGGAGGACCCAGGGTGACGAAACTGGCAGGAGAGAGAACCGAGAATAAGACACCGGGAGACACATGGAATGCAAAAATATGATGCTAAGATGCGAATGAAATGATTTTATGGAATTCAAATATTTATGAATATTGCAGAATAACAAAGAAATTTTATTTATTAATTGAAAATGGATTACAAATAATATTCTTAGAAAAGTCTTGACGTAATAGCTAAATAAAAGCTAATAATGACCCTAAGGAAGCTTCCTGTTCTGCCCCTTGATCTGCTCTTCTAGCTGGGCCTTTTTGAGGATGAGCCTATCTTCAAAAGGTAGATCGAGAGTTAGAGGAAAATAAATCCTTCATCAAAACCAAACAAGGGTACATTGGAAAAGTCTTCACAATTGTTAGTGATCATATTGCCCTTGATATCGGATACCTTCAAGCATACGGCTTTAGCAACGGTCTTGTTCTTTAGGGTCCTTCTCCGAGAAAGGGAAAGGAGTCTTATCCACCATAGACAGCCCTACAAGCTGAGAATATTCTTCCAAAGTAGGTAATAAATCGGGATCGTAGAACTGTAGCAAAACCGAAAGACGTCCTTTGTTCACTTTAAATTCCAATAGCGATAACAACCTTCCATACCGGTTACAGAATCCTTCTCGATCTTGGACTAAAGATCCTAGCTTCCTTAGGTCATCTAGCTTAAGACTTTTAAAACTATATTTCAAAGTTTTTCTTCTATTGTAATCCATAGTATCCTGCAATATCCATAAATAATGTTTGAATTCCATGAAGTGTAATGCAATGTGATGCTTTTATTGATGCAATGCACATATATTCATAAGTCTTAGGTTAAAGGTATGTGCAAGGAGTTAGGGTCTACCCACCCTAATAAGGTATGTAGTAAGGTTAGTTGTACCTGCAGAACAAGGTTCTAAGAAGTGCCCAAAGTCAAACAACTGCACAACCCGTTAGTGGTTAGTTTAAACGCAATGCAAAATGAAATGGGATGCAAGATGAAACGACTAATCTTAGGGCAAAATTTGGGGTATTACAGACAACAACCGTAGAAAACCGAGATGAAGTTTTTGTTGAGATATTAGATATAATCCAAGTTGAGTTGTGTGACATAAGCCCAATGTTATTTAGGGTTTAAAGTTTTTTATTTTACTTAGTAGTCAAGTCACTTAGGTGTATATAAATAGACACTTTGTAATTCAGTTTTATCATTTATTCATTCAATAATATCAATTCTTATTTTCTTATTCTTTATCTTTCTCTCCTCACTAAAAGTGTCTCACACACTAACAAATTGGTATCTTGATCTCCAGTTAGATTCTTGATTGTTTTTTCAAGAATCACACGTCAGAGATCATATTTCTAAGATCTTGGGTTGTTTTTTTATCAATCGTTGCAAAGATGAATGGCAACAGAAATTTACTAAACTCCCTTCCAACTCTTGATGGCAAAAATTGGCTTCGGCTGAGAAAAGAATGCAATATCTATTTGGATTTTATGAAACCCTAGAAGTAGTTACTAGCGGTGTTCCTAGGCTTGGCGAAGATGTAACCGACATACAGAGAACCGCTCACAAGGATATAAAGAACAAGAATTACAAGGCGACATTTTACATCCAATCGGTGGTTGATGCGACTAATTTCGACAGAATTGCTCATGGTGAATCGGCGAAGGAGTAATGGGATATTCTTGTCAAGTACTATGTAGGAGGCGAGAAAGTCAAGGTTGTCAAGTTGCAAACTTTGCAATGAAAATATAAATTGTTGTCGATGGGAGAAGACGAAAAGATTGCAGACCATATGTTAAAGGTGCATAAACATGTCCCTCTCATGAAGGGTTATGGTGAAACCCTAACTAATAAGGTGATAGTTGAGAAGGTAATGCGTATATTGACCTCTCATTTTGATCATGTTATCGTAGTTATTCAAGAATCCAACAATCTTGAAACCCTAAAACTGGAAGATTTGGTTGGTTCGTTGGAGGCGCATGAGATTAGGATTGTCAAAAGGAAAGGAGTTCAAGACTCGATACACGCATTACAGGCTCAATCGTGGAAGAAGAATGGTGGTCCCAACAATTTCAAAGGAAAAATCGACAAGACTCAGGGTAAGAAGTCTTGGTTAAATCCTCACAAGAATAACATTGATAATAGAAGTTCTAAATCCTTGAAAAGAGGAGAAGGAAATTCCTATCAGAAAGACAAAGTAGAGAAAAAATGTGTGTAATGCTATAACAGTGAAAAATATGGTCACTTGGCCAAGCATTGTTAGTATAAGAAAGATAATGGATCGACAAAAGGCATGGACAAAGGACTGAACCTTGGACGTCAAGATTCAGATGATATAGTGATTGTGGCTCTAGTTATAGATGACAATGTCAAATCTAAGATTTGGTTCCTCGACTCAGACTACTCGAATCACATGACTGATTGAAAATTATGGTTAGTAAATTTCGACGAGTCAAAGAATAACGAGGTCAAACTTGCTGATAATAGCTCGTTGCAAGGAGAAGGTACTGTCAACATAGTCCCATTTCCTTTAAAATTCCTATAGTGAATATAACGGTAGGCATCCCTAAGTAGAGTAGGCACGAGGTTACCATTCATAAAGATCTGGATAGCGTTGATGTCAAGAAACCCTTCCACTTCAGGGAATAGAACCAAACCATAGATAAGCAGTGCAATGATTACTTCAAAAGCATCTAAATTGTTCTCCTTGGCTAAAAATGAAGCTTTTCCTATAAAAAATTTAGAAGGTAGACCTATGAGTCCTTGCTTGGTAGTGAGATTTGCTTTGACTTCAGAAGCTTCTAAGTGGATAGTGTCTGCAATGTCTTTTGGTGAAGGGAACTTCTCCAAACCACTGAACAACTTCTTGTCTAACACTGGTAAGCCAATATAATATGAATACTCCTCCAAGGTTGGGACGAGTTGATAATCAGGAAAAGTGAAACAATGATAGAGAAGGTCATAAAATTGTACAAGGGTGTCGAGAACCCCTTCTTGCATCTTAATCTTAACAAGTCCCAACAATCTTCCACAGCTCTTTCTGAAGTCTTCAGGACAAGACACTAAAGCCACCAATCTTTTCAACTCTGCCAAATCTGGTTTCTTGAAGTTCTACTTCCTGGTGTTTCTTTTCCCAAAATCCATGACCTAAGATTTTTGCAATAAAGAAAATAACAGAGCTTCTTAAAACCAACTGCATGAATGCTTATGATGAGATGATGCACATACAACACATATACAAGTATTCACATATATATATAATGCATATGCACATAGATAAAGGTCTTAGGTTTGGGTTATGAGCATGGAGACATGGTATACCCTTCCTAAGAGACATGTATTATGGGTTGTTCGTACCTGCACAACGGGTTCTATAAAGTTCCCAGAGTCATCGATAAATCTTTCGGATATTATCAACTTACACGACTACTCATGTGAGTCAACAATATTCTCAAGATAAACTCGTCTGAGCATAGTATCGCGCATCAACTATTCGGGACTACTCTCTCATAGTCATCACACTATATCCTAAAAAGGCCAAATGGGGTAAGTGGGTAACTAAAGGTCCTCAGTTTCACGGACTCCCAGGTTGGAAAAATTAATGAATGCATGACTACTCATACGACATCAGTAATCCCAAAGGGGCCTCAACTGAGCATGGTTACATCATATGTCAAACATGTTAGGACTACTCCCAACAGTCAACTATTGATCATACCATAATTCTATCACAAGTACACACTCAAGTCCGGGCTAAGACTTACCTCACCACTCAAGGTATCATCCTAATGCACACATGCAACATAACAGGTACAATATACATGTATACAACAAACAAAACACAAAACACCAATACAAACAAGGTGGGCTTAACCCTCTTATAGTTGATCCTCAGTGAATTCGCCATTTCTGTTGCGGTGAGAATCAGACATTAAGCTATTGAATTAACTTGAATCACAAATCATTGAGTTCACCACCGAGCTTTGATTTATCCAAAGGAAAGGTTAAAGATCGAAGAAAACCCTAAGTGCGCTACATAATAATGAAGCTAAGAGATTTGTGGGGTTCAGGGGTTGGTTATACCTAGGGAAGGTGTTAACATCCTAAGTATTTGTAGTACTCTACAGGAGCCTCTTGTTAGGTATTTGTGTCACTGCTAATGTTTATTTGCTAATGGTTAAGGTGCTAAGGCAAAGACCTAAGGTATATATACTAAGTATACTCGCCAAGACGTCACATCTCGGGCCTACGTATCCTAACAAGGATGGAATCAGAGCAATCGTAGTTCACCTAACTAGGGTGAAGGAACTCTTGGCTATGGTCAAGGTTTCAAGGGGAATAAGTATTCATAAGAAAATGATACTTACATAGAGTTAACAAACTCTCTAAGTCTAAGTTAAAAAAGCTAATTGGGTATGACTTTAACAAAAGTCAAGAGGGTAAAAATGGGTATACACAACACTGGTACATACATAGAGTTAACAAACTCTAAACTTAAGTTTTAAGTTATAGGACTCCTAACAAGGTGTCCTAAGGTCTTTGACTTTACAAAGCCAAAGGAATATAGGTTCTAACTTAAGGCTAAGTTGAAAGACCTAATGACTCTAACAAGGTCAAGGGAAGGATAGATAAATGAGTTATCTATGACATTAAGTCAACAGAGAGACTTTCCTTTGGATTAAGGAACAAAAGACAACTCTTTAGAATGAGAGCTAACAAGCTACATCACTTGGGGAAAACTTAACAAATTATCAAAAACATTGTGATATTCAAGCATATATTCATTCAAGTATGATGAAAGTATATGATCATGGTAACAACCAAGAAGATAAGGGCAAGCATGTGACAACATCAAGCAAGGATCGACAAAGTTAACATATGGCAAGGTAACAACCAATCATTCTTTCAAAGAGGTTTAGAATCAAATCAAATGGTTACAACTAGAAGTAATTCCAACCGTAGATGTTACAATATTTAAGTAATCATGAAACAAATTTCTCACAGGACTAAACATCATAGATAACAATTTAAAGTACAAGCAATCATGCATAAGTCAAAACGTTACTTATCATGGCAAAGTCCAAACTCAAGATCAACATGCATAATTCATGACAATATTTAAAGCAAGGATACAAACCAAACAAAGTAGAGGTAACAACCAATAATTTTGAACAAGAATAAGACATGTGTGACAATAACACGTGGGTGGAGATGTAAGTATTCAAATGATAACAGGTGAACATACAAGTCAAGATTATATCACATAAATCAACTGAAAATAAAATTTGAAAACATCATGATGTAAGATGAACATGTTTAAACAAGTAGGTAACAACCAACATGTAAGTTATGGTTCAAGTATGGCTTTGAGGAGAGAATATCATCACAAGATTCCTTCATACAAACATGTACACAAGGTCAAAAAACAAATGTTTAAGAACACCTAAACATGGTATGATCAACACAAAAGCATATATGCACATAAAGGTTCATGTAAAAATGGAAGAAAGTCACATGTTAAGGACAAAATAGCCAAGCAACTACTTATGACATGAACAAAGTTTCAATCATACATTTACATGTAAACATACACTTAAAAAGTGTCAAAGTCGTGTTAAAACAAGAATGTACAATTTCACAATATCACATAAGGTTTATACAAGGTGCAAGAAATTCATACAAGTCAATGCGGGCAAGGAAACACAAGGAAAGATCAAAGAAAAGCACAATTTTCTCAAAAGAAACCCTAAAAAGCAATAAACTTTGCATACACACAAAGACATGAAAAATAAATCTTTTTGAATATTTATTGACATCAATGAAAAATAGACATCATCATGAATACAATGCAAAAATAATGGGATCAAAATGATCAAAAACAAAGAATTTATGATGGTTTGAACTTGCATTAAGAAACCATAAAAAATAATAAACCAAGTGATAAAAATAAGGGAAATGCACTCAATGGGGTTTGAACCCACGCCATGGTGATTTCCACTTAAAACCTAGACCAACTGAACTACAAGCATGTTGTGAACAAAAGATACCAGTATGTAATAAAATATCAAACATATTAAATAAATCAGAAAAAAAAGGCAAAAGGGTTGATTCAGCAGGATCGAACCCAGGCATGTCAAAGGGAAAGGCAAGGCAAGACTTCTACCACTGGGGTGGCTGTTACATCCAAATATAATACGCTTTCAGTTATTTTTATTTAAAAACACCATCAAATGACCAAATCAACGCCCAGTCAGCGCCATGTCATGCTGACTAGGTTTTCCACTCAACTCTTCTTCTTCCTCGCTCCCTCTCTTTCTCTTCGTGCCCTAGTTCAAAATGACCAGATTTCATTCTCTTCATAACTTTCTCATTTCTCAACTATTTTCAAAGATGTAAATACCAAAGTTGAAGCTTTTCTCACAAGGATTTCAAATATGTCAATACCTCGTTCTTAAAACAACTGAGTAATTCACAAATCACTCAACAACAGTGTAGCATCATGAAAGTTTAACATGTTACAACATGTAATATTCAAACCAAATAAGGCAAACATCCATTCAGAATCATAAAGCACCAAACATACTACATTTTTGCTATTCAAATATCAATAAAACAATGTATGAATATGAGAGTTTGAAAGTCAGAATGTCATACCTCTTGGAGAAAGTACAAGGCTTACTTTCAGCTTTTGCAGATGGAAGGTAACAATCTCCTTAGCTTCCTTAAGTGCTTTAGAACTTGTTTAGATGGCTGATTTAGTTGGAAATAGACTAGAGCACAAAACACGATTCTTCTTGCAACAATGGAGGTTGAAGATGACACATTGTGTTGGGCTTGATACAAAACTTGTTCAATGGTTGGAACAAGTTCTAATGAGTGTGTAGAGGAGGTTTATGATGTTTGTTTGTGTTTGGCACGAGTGGAATGATTCTGACCAGAGGTTTTGCAAAAACTTGGGTGTTTTGCAAGAACACTTTGCTACACGAATACAAGAGTGTTTTGGTGTGGTTTCTAAGGTTTTTTCTTGTTATTTGCAATGAATATTGACCTTGTATTTATAGGGAGAGTGGAGAGTTTGAGGTGTGGTCAGAATCCAACTTCTTGCCAACTATCTATTTGCATTTTCAAACTACTTGTGATGATGGTTTTTGTGTAGTTCAAGGAATCAAGCACAAAATGGTTGAACTTGAGCATGCTTCTGCAGATGGATTTATACTTGGGAGGCTGAGGGTGTGGCTTAATGCTGAATTGGTGGAAAGACCATGCTTTACCAAAATAGAAGTGTTCACTTTATGCCATAAGTGGAATAACTTCTTGGTTTATGCCTTAAAACTTTGTGTAATCCCTTTAAATTTCGTGTGACACTCTGATTAAATAGGATCTTGTAATTAGACAACCCAAAACACCAAGATTTGCAGCAAAAGATTGGTTTTGCATCATGTCATGCCAAGTTGAAACCTTGAAATTCAAGTTTTTGGACCTCAACTTCCTCTCTTCGAAACTCCTAGCTCACACATGATATGAAGGAGTTATTGTAGTTTCTAGAAATCCCTAAACATGCCCTACAAATTTCATGTTTGATGAAAATATTGAATCCAAAGGGATCATGATGAAAACTAACCTTGAAGTTGACTGAAAATTGAAGGAACAAAGTTTGCTTTAAAAAATTCTAAGTGGTTTGAAATTCTTCCAAACTTTGAAGCTCCATATCTCAAAATATAAGCCTTTTTTGCTCATAGGTCAGTTGGACACTTTTGTATTTCATGTTGAGAGATGCAAATTTACCTTTGGAACTCAAAAAATGGATGTGCGAATTGAAAGTTATGATCTTTCAAAGTTGGCACCAAAAATAGAGTTTCTTTCTCATACTTAGAAAAAAATCACTTATTCAAGTTTACCCCTTTTGCAAGAAACCTCTCAAATCTTGATTTCTCATGCTCAAAACCATTTATCAAACATGTCTTGATGAAATTTGGCTTGAATGCTTCAACTTGAACCAAAAATCCTAAAAGTCAAAGGGTTGACTTTGTCAGCTGAAATTTTTATCAGATGAATTCAATTGTGTGATCTTCAATTAACTTACATCTTTGAACTTTTCAATCATCATGTATAGGCTCCAATGATGTATATGAACATGTTGAATCATATCCCAAGACTTGGGATCATGCTTGGGTAAGAAATTAGGGCACATTTGACTTTTGCTTGATGAAACCCTAATTTGGGGTTAACTGAAATTAGGCCTCTGTGATCTTGCAATGAAATCAATTAACATTTACATCTTGTTGAATATAGGCCTATTAAGTGTATGGAAACTTGATTTGATGATGATCCATCCAAAACATTGATTGATCAAGTAATAATCATATTGATTCCAAAGGTGCAAAATCCTAATTCAGATGGAACTCACACAAAAGCAAACTTGAAACAAGGTTAAAGTTAGAAAATATACTTGATGCTCCTATAATGGTGATGGAATCTAGGGATCAAAATTTGGGGTATGAAAATAGGTTATCTTTGATTAATCGATGAAATTTCTTGATTAAGACGAGACTGTTCTCTTTTTCTTTCCGTGTGACATGATTTTTGGAGAATGATCTACACATCATTTCTCTATCATGTTTTAATATAGAAATTGTTATTGACTAGCCTCCCATCGTATGATCTTCCTCATAGATTGTGTTACAATTTCTTAACATAACGCTAAAGTGTACTAATTCGAAAAGTGATCATCGATCAATGACAATTAACAACTAACATCTAACTTTAATTTTCGCTCTTTATCTTTCTGTCATTTACTTTTTTGCCACTTATATCCTTGTTCATTTATTTCTTATTTCATTGTTCATATATTTCTTATTATTCATATTGTCATCTTTTTCATCTTGTTTATCTCATTAAGAAAAACACAAAATATGATAAAAGATCGAAACCCTAAAAAACTTTTAAGCTTGGGCTGTGGTTACTATTCTTGACATCATAGAGATTGGGACCTTGTACAGAAACCCTAGAAAAGGATCTTTGGATTGATTATCTCTATTATTGTATTACTTTTTCTTAGGACACACTTTTGCATATCATTTACAGCTTACTCTTGGGCTTTCTTACAATGAGACTTATTCGATCAATTGCTTTGGCTTCTGGTCGTCTAAAAGACTAGCCCATTTTGTTAGTACACATGTAGTTTATCTTTTGGGATGTTTTCTTATTGCTTATTCCATCCCCATTTGGAAAATGTATCCCCACTCCCATGACGTGTAATAACTTTATCGCTTTCTCTTGCTTGCTAGTTGCTTAGACCTCTTACTCAAGAATAAATTGATCACACCTTTTCAAAAGAACGCAAATAAACTTGATATAATGTCAAGCATGTTTCATAATAAATCAATTCAATAGATTCCCTTACCATCAACCCCTTCAACCAATCACATTCTATTTGCATTCACCCTTTATAAGTCGATTGCCTTGTGCATCGCCATCAACCTACCCATTCATCAAATATTTTCATAATAAATCCAAATAAAACCTTGATCCAACATCAAGTGGTTTTTTCTTAATCAAACTCAAAACACAATAGATACGCTTGAGATTGTGTACCATGAGCCTTAAGTGGTGGAGAAGAGGCGAGAGTAAAGTTCTTCTACACTCACTCTGATTATTTCAACACAAGGCGTTCGACTCGGTTGCTTAAAATAATCAATCGCCTCTACTCGTAGTCTTTAGTGCAATCCTAATCAAGAACAATCTTTCTCAAAACTTAAAAACACATCAACTCATCAAACTTCTCTTTTTGCGCCTTAGGGTCACCCTCCGAAAATCCTTTTTCAAGGTAAAATCAATCAACAAAGACTCATTTTTTAGGTTGAACTATGCAACTGTGACTTCCTCATTACACAATGAGGGTACGCAGGTACGAGGTCAACACCGAGGCGAGCACCCTAATAAAAAAATATCATTTCCCTTTAGCAGATAAACCTTTAGATAAACGATACTCTTTCACGCGCAAACAACCTAGATGGTTCCTATTGAGTACAACAGATGTGAGGGATGTTAATATCTTTCTCCTATCATAATCGACTTCTGAACACTGACAATGGTTGCGACGACCGTGTCCTATCCTTTTTCTGATTCTGTGGGTTTTATCAATATTTTTTCTTTTTCTCTTTTGGAAATAAATAAAGTCCGATGATGACTTTTCTGTAAGTCCAATTTGCGAGCTTTTCTCGCGAGATCGTATTTTTTGAGGTGCGACATGCACAACTTAATTATGGAGAAAACAACCAAAGTAATGATATCATTAATGAAAAAGATGTTGCAAATGCGATTGATTTTGTTGTAGATGATTTGATATTGAAGAAGGAGATCCCGACATTAAATAATTATACTTCCTTGAAACTAAATTTAGTAGACATTAGAGTTATTTTGATATAAACTATTCAATTAAATTATGTTGCAATTAACTTTAGTTGCAATTAGACTTTGTAATTTTGTTCTATTTTGTTATGTGTGATACCTATGTGTAAAATTTGAATTTAAATAATAAACTTCTGATTTATGAATGATATATTTCAAAAAAATTAAGTGTTAATTATATTTTGTACATATTGAATCATCTGGTTCGACCAATTTTATACTTATATAGTTTTGTTATAATAACATGTATGTTCAAACGAATTATTCAATCATCTGATTTAAACATACAGTTCGACTAATTCTGAATACCCATGCCGATTTAATTACTATCCAATTATAAAAACATTGACATAAAGTTTATTTTATTTATCTAATGTTAAACTTGTTTGACGAAGAAAATAAAGATAAATTGTGAAATATAAACTGAATTGCTGACCACTTTTCAACGTGTACACTAAGACTAAAATATGTACACCACAATCTCCATCTCCGAGAAATAAGTTGCTAAAAATCTATAGAGACATCCAAAATTGAATGAACTAATTTTATCATAGCACGTGCGATTTTATTAGTTGCTTCGGCACCTCTCTCACCTAAACTAAAATCTAAAACATAAATCCAAAACACAGAGATAAGCGCAAACATATATCTCTTTCTCTCTCAAATCTCACACTTCTTTATTAATCACTTTTTATGATTAATTAATTGTATCAACAGTTTTCTGTTTTTTTCGATTGATTCTTCCTTCGGTTTCTGCTATGAACTCTAAGCTCGGATCTTGAATATTCAATACCCAAAAACTCAAAAGAAAAAAATTATGGGGCCAAAGTTTCCCATAAACTCAGTTGAAGACACCGAATTATTACGTGATTTCTGCCACAGAAAGCATTCCACCAGAATTATCTCTCAGCAAAAGTTTTCATTCAAGTCTTTGGGGAATAAATGGAACCTCAATGACCTAACTGCGAGTATGCAACACTTTTTTTCACTCATAAGTACTTTTTATTTAATCGCTTTTTCAGTTATTATTAGTATAATTAGTTAAACAAACATTTTTACTTAATTTTATCTTTTGTTGTAGAAATAGCTTATGCATAAGCGCTTATGCTATAAGCCTGTTCGCCCAAACAGGGTTTTAATATTTTCTGTTTTTGAGCTCAAGTAGGAGAGAGAGATTGTGAATAGAGTATTTCCTAAATAGGGTGTTATAATTTTTAAATTCTTACCTATTTCGTGAAGGTTCTATCCAAGAAAGATTGAATGTATTGATGTCGAGGACCCAAAATTTTTTGAATGAAGTGACTTCTCCGCTTGCAAAATCTGGCCAAAGTAAGAAGCCTGATCCTGAAAATGATATCGGATTTCAAGTTATGGAAGATATATTTATGGTAGAGCAAACAATTGAACGCAGACGGCACATGGGACTCTTTCTCTAGCTGCTGTTATATGCATTGAGCAATTCAGCAGGTGAATCACTTATTCGTCATTCTATTTTCTATATTGATACTTGAGCCAATGCATACACAACTGGATAATATGTTAACAAATTCAAGACTAAAGTATAGAATAGAATTGCTTTATCACATAGTTTGAGCTTATTCCGTTAGAACGCGCATACAATGTTTGTTCCCAAAGCTATCTCAAAACAATGTTATAAGAGAAGACACTAGATGATAGCTTTGTCTTTTTGTATTTCTTGCTGATATCATGCCTATAAGACTTGTTGTAAAATAAGGGTTTTTATATATTGAGAGTTGAAATTACAATGCCGAAATAATATTACTTAAATAGAAAGAAAAATAAACTTAATAGGCTTTGCTTAACGGGCCTCAGACTAATATTACAATTACTATTTACATTTGATATTTACAACAGATGATGCAGACATTATTATCTGACTTCTTGAAAATAAGATATGCAGGATGAGCGGATTGACCGGGAAGAAAATGAAGAAGATTTTCAAACACTTGTTCCAGAGACTGTATATACTGATGCCCGTAATTTTGTTGAGTACTGCTGCTTTAGATTCTTGTCAAGGGACAGTTCTGATATTCATCCTTCCCTCCAGGTATAGAATACTGTTCTTGAAATCATAT
>CAWUDS030007239.1:0-24201 GCA_963859935.3 Lathyrus sativus
TTTCTAAGGTGGTTCCTTTGCATTTGCATTTTTGCATAGCATCCTCCCAAATGCGTAGCATTTCCATTTCGTATGGAGCATTACGCCATTTCAAACATATGCATCTAAAGCATAAACTAGGTTTGGTATCTTTAAGACCGGATATCTTCTTAGCAGAGACTGTTTGATTCAAGGGGTTTTCTGTGTTATCCGCGTCAGGATGGATCTTTGGGTTGGTTATTTTATCAGATTCTTCCCAGCTGAGTCGTTTGGTTAAACGTCTTCACTCTCCCTAGGCGAGTCACTTGCGAGTGTTGTCTTCCCTGGTCAAGCCTGTTGTTCTTTTCCCCAACAGAGTTCGATTTCCTCTGCAGAGTCCTTATTCCAACTTTTGGTTGGTCATCTTTGCCTTATTTCAACTTTTTATTGGTGACCCTGTGGCGTTTGTTATTCCTACTTTTGGTGGTTAATCCTTTTTTTCTCAGTAGAGTCGAGGATTCCAACTCTGGGTTCGTACTCCTCAGCGTAGTTCAAATCTTTGTGTTTGGTGTTCCAACTCTTGGTTGGCCTAGAATGTGATCCCAACTGTTGGTTGGTAATCTCTGGTTTCCCCTCGCGGAGTCTTTGTTCCAACTCTTGTTTGGCAATCTTTGTTATTCTAACTCTTGGTAGTAGCTTTGATTCCGACTTTTGGTCGATGAGGATTTTCCAGCGATCCTAACTCTTGGTTAGTAGCTTTGGTTCTGACTTTTGGTCGATGGTGATCTTTCCCCAGCAATCCTAACTCTTGGTTAGTAGCTTGTGTTCCGACTTTTGGTCGATAATGATATGTTCTGGTGATCCTAACTTTGGTTAGCAGCCTTGTTTCCAACTTTTGGTTGGATGTTATTCCCTGCAGTCGTTTTTCCAACTTTTGGTTGGTAGCCTATTGTTTGTTGGCCGTTTTATCCCAACTTTTGGTTGGTGTCCAAGACGTTTGTTTCCAAGTCTTGGTTGGTATTCGTGGTTGTTATGCATGGATTCTTATCCCAACTCTTGGTTGGTAGTCTGTAGTTTGATTGGATGTTTATGTCGACTTTTGATTGGTAGTTTTCCTTTCTTGGATTTGTTATCCAACTTTTGGTTGGTAGTCCTCCCTTATTCCTCAGCGGAGTTGTTATCCCAACTTTTGGTTGGTAATTGGGACTTGGAAGATGTTTGTTTCCAACTTTTGGTTGGTAATCTTCGGTGTGTAGAGTTATCATGACTTTTGGTTGGTATTCCTTTGGTATTGTTTTTCGGACAGATTTTTTGGTGGCATTGTTTGATTCCAACTTTTGGTTGGTAGTGTTGGTTAATTCTAACTTTTGGTTGGTAGCCTTGCTAGTTATTCCCAACTTTTGGTTGGTAAGGTTTGGTTGACGTTATCCCTACTTTTGGTGGGTAGTCTTTGATTCCCCAGTAAGATCGTGATATCCGATGTGGTCGTCGTGTTGACGTTGTTCAACTCTTGGATGGTAACCTTTATTCTCTGGTTGTTGATTCCGACTTTTGGTCAGTATACCTCCTCAACAAAGTTGTCTCGCCATGTAAATTCTGTTAGTGTTGTGGTGATTTCAACTCTTGGTTGGTAGTGTGTGGTTTTATCCCCAGAGAGCAGCCCTTATCCCATCTTTTGGATGGTATTGTCCGATCACTGTCTTGTGATGGATGTTTATCCTGTGCAGAGTTGTCTGGTTAGTCTACTCTTTCCCCGGTGAAGTTGCCATAAATTTTTTGGTTATTTTCTCTTTTGTTCCCTAACAGGGTTGTATCCCAACTCTTGGTTGGTATTCCTTGGTTCGTTATCCCAACTTTTGGTTGGTATCCTTTAGTTGTTTTCCAACTTTTAGTTGGTATCCTTGGTTTTGTTTTCCAACTCTTGGTTGGTATCCTTGGTTTGTTTCCCAACTCTTGGTTGGTATCCTTTGGGCGTTATCTCCGACTCTTGGTTGGTATCCATTTATCTTTATCCCAACTCTTGGTTGGTATCCTTTGACCGTTTTTCTCCCAACTCTTGGTTGATATCTTTTGGATGAAGTTCAGATCGTATTGGATTGTTATCCCCAGCGCGTCGTTTTCTGAGTCTTGGTTGGTATTCGCCGTGTTGCATCCCCACAGGGTGCAAATTTCCGGGTTCTTTTGTATTCAATCACCTTATACCTTGAATGTTTGAAAGCGAATGCTTTTCCTCCCTTCAGGTCGAAGTTGTTTGAATAGGGGCAGCTGTAGCACCCCAAAATTTGCCTTTTCGTTTTGGCAGAATCTAGCTTTTTCTTCTTTGCATTTTCGCATTTATGCATTTGCATAACATTCGTTCTTGAGACAGAGGATCATGGTTTCCCGTGGCTCAGTTTTCATCTCAGTTCATGAACCTGAACAACGAGCATCAGAGGCTCTAGCATTTATTTTGCCCAGCAGTCGGGCGATCGATTTTATTTTGTTTTGCAGGATATTTTCAGCTTAGAAAGTAGTATCCAGGCTGTCACAAGCATTTTCATGGTTATGATATTCAAAAACAAGTTTAAGAGTTGAACAGAGCTCAAAACGGCAAGAAAAGGGAAAACGGGCAGATTTCCCTCCAAAAGGCGCCAAATTCAAAATTTTGAAGGTGTTAATCGGTTAACACATATGGTTAATCGATTAACCAAGTCAAAATCAGGTCAAACCTGAAGTTTTGAAGGTGTTAACCGATTAACCTATATGGTTAATCGATTAACCAGTGCAGATTTTGCCTCTGCACGTGAATTTTCAATCCAAATCATTTGGGATCCAATTTTGGTCATGTGCAAGTATGATTTTCACTTTGGGAAGGATCTAGAACCTATTTGAAATTTGGTTAATTTCATTTTCCCTCCAAATGCCTATTCCTCATTCCAAACCAAATTTTCCAAACCACATTCCAACCTTTCATTTGATCCAAGCCTAAGTGATATTTAAATGATCCACTCCAAACCTCACACATCTAATCACTCATAATTCACTCTCATTTTCAGAATTGATCTCATTCTCTCTCAATTCTCTCTCAATTTTCCAATCTCCAAAACCTTCACCAAAGCTCTTCTCATTGAGATCATTGATTCTTCATTGGAATCCTTGATTTCTAAGAGCTAAACCTTCATCCATTCTCTCCATTGAATCAATTTCTTCATCCAATTTTCGTGCAAAATTGGATCTGAACTTGGAAGTGATTATTTGGAGCAATTTGGTTTAATCTTGAAGGATCTTCATTGCTACTACAAGAATTGGTGTGGATCTTGAAGTATTCCAGACTTCTAGCATTGGATCTATTCAATTACAGTTGAATCAACATTAACTGGAGCAAATATGCGCTCCAAAGGTTGGATCCGAATCTGTTTTTAGCTTATTTGCATAATCATGTGGATTTTCATATTTGATTAGCTTTGGGTAATTTGATACGTTTGATCCATGATTTGGTTGTGTTAATCTGTTTACATGCTGTTTGAATCATGATTTGCTGGTTTAATTTCGTGATTAAGTGATTATGCGATCATCCGGTTGATCGGATAAGTGCTTATTTGCTGAAAATGTTGTTCTGTTGATGTTTTTCTGTTGTTGGCATAATGTTAATCGGTTAACACATATGGTTAACCGATTAACCATTTCAAATATTCAAATTATTTCAAATTTTTCACGGTGGTTAATCGGTTAACGCCTGGTGTTAACCGATTAACATGTACAAATTTCCAGATTTTCAGCCATTTTTAAGTGGTTAATCGGTTAACGCATATGGTTAACCGATTAACACTGTGCCAGTGGGTCTGTTTTGCTGATTTTCTTGCGTTATTGAGTACTGTTTCACATCGAATCATCGTAGTTCAATAGATGCATTAGAAGTGAAATGTTTTGGGATATACGTCATTGTTTGGTTGTTTAATCGAGACTTCGTCGACTTGTGTTTGTTTTCCACTTGGATGCACACTTGTGTGTTTTTGTTCATAGTGATGATGTTCTTGCATTTGAATTTCCTCTTGTGTTTTGCATATTTAATTCTTGCATTAATAAAGGTTGAGATGTGCTTGTGGTGGTGTTTAACCCACACTTTGTTCCTCCATTTGCTTGTGTGTTGCATTCCATGTTTGCATCCTTATTTTCATTCTCACTTGTGGTTTCTTTCTTCTTCTTTTGTCTCCCTTTGCCATGCTCCCATAGGATCTCTAATCTCTTTTGAGGTTGGCATAGACATTAGGACTCAAACCATGCATGCTAACATTAGGGTAGATGTTCCCCTTTGATCTAAACCTTAGGATCATTTTGCATGACAACGTTAGGGGCGAGTATCCCTTAGACCTTTCGTGCGTCTCTCTTCTCATCTCAAAATCATTCTAACTCATCTAATAAATACGATGAACATTGTGCGCTACGAGCCTTAAGCTACTTGGAAAATGGTGATTGGGGGGCTCCTCTCAATGGCCTAGAGTGTTAGTGTAAACCCTTTGGGTGATATGCGACGCATTCCCTATTAGGTCATAGTCTTTAATGCAACGTGAATCACAGCCGAATTAATTCACTTCACTAAAAAACACAAAAACAAAGTTTAAACCTTTTTTGTCCTTTGGGACCCTTAATAATGGAACCTTTTTCGTAAAAAAGAGTGTTGTTAAGCTTTGCTTCTACCGCAAACAGGCATTATCCTTAACTGCTAGAACGAAGGTTTAACCCTACAAGGGTAAAACATGTTGAACCAACCGGTGTTCTCATTAGCCCGAACTACGTTTGCTCTGATTTCTCGTACCAGACGAGAATACGTAGGCATAAGACAACGATGTCTTGGTGAGTAACCTTCCCCCCTTTCGCCCATAGTTAGCCGAACTACGTTGACTCTGACTTTCAATTGCACGAGGGAATACGTAGGCACAGAGAGGCGATGCTCTGCTGAGTCTCTTTTCTTTTCTTTTTATCCTGTGAGCCTGTAGCTAGATAGTTAAACACACCCTTAGATAGACAACAAGCATGGATCCCTTCGAGTACGACAGACGCGAGGGTGCTAATACCTTCCCTTGCGTAACCGACTCCCGAACCTAGGACTTGGTTGCGATGACTTGGTATTTCCTTTTCCGTTAGGTTTTTTCCGATCGTTTCCTTTCCCTCTCTTTGGGATAAATAATGAAAGGTGGTGACTCTTTTATTTTTCGCCGGGTGTTTTTCGCAGTTGCGACAATACCCTAAATTATGACCCCTAGATTTTATCACCAATTTAGGAGCATCAAGCATGTTTACTAACCCTAACCTTGTTTCAAGTTTGTTATGTTGAGGTTCATCTGAATTAGATTTTGCACCTTTAGAATCAAGAAGATTATTGCTTGATCAGTCAATGTTTTGGATTGTTCATCATCAAATCAAGTTTCCATACGCTGAAGAGGCTTATTTTCAACAAGAATCAAGTGCCAATGGTCTCACTGCAAGATCATTGAGCCTAATTTCATCTAGCCCAAAATTAGGGTTTTATTAGGAAAAGTCAATTGTGTCTTTGACTTTTGATCCAAGAATGATCCCAAGACATGGGACATTGTTCAACATGATCATATAAATCCTTGGAGCCTATATATGATGATTGATAAGTCCAAAGATGCAAATCATTGAAGATCACATGTTTGGATTCATCTGATACAAGTTTCATCTCACAAAGTCAACCCTTTGACTTTTGTGGTTTTTGGTCCAAATTGAAGCATTCAAGATAAACTTCATCAAGACATGTTTAATCAATGAGTTTGACATGAAAAATTCAGGTTTTAGAAGTTTCTTTCAAAATAAGTAAACTTGGATAACTTGAATTTTTCCAAGTGTGTCAAAAAAACCCTAATTTTGGTACCAACTTGAAAGATCATAACTTTCAATCCACACACCCATTTTTTAAGTTCCAAAGATCAATTTGTAGATCTCATCATTTACTAAAAAGTTTCCTACTGACCTATGAGCAAAAGATGTGTAGAATTTGAGTTATGAAGCTTCAAAGTTTGGAAGAATTTAAAAACACTTAGAATATTTCAAGGCAGCTTTGTTCCTTCAATTTTCAGCCAACTTCAATGCCAGTTTTCACCATGATCACTTTTGATTCATGAATTGCATCCAACATGACAAATTTTAGGGCATGTTTAGGGCATGTTTAGGGCTTTCTAAAAAGTACAAGAACTTATCCATCCCATTTTTGAGCTAGGAGTTTCGAAGGAAGAAAGTTTTCCCTCCACACTTGAAGTTTTGGTCATTGTTATGCCAAGAACAAGTTGCAAGATCAAGAAAATATGCAAAATCCTTTGATTAACAACCTTGAGATTTGTAAATCCATCTATA
The DNA here is from genome assembly GCA_963859935.3 of Lathyrus sativus. Taxonomy (NCBI): domain Eukaryota; kingdom Viridiplantae; phylum Streptophyta; class Magnoliopsida; order Fabales; family Fabaceae; genus Lathyrus; species Lathyrus sativus. Next base: position 6,310 of record CAWUDS030007239.1, read on the forward strand.
ATCATAAGTTATATACTATTGTTTAGTCATTACACAAAGGTTTGAGCATTAATTCAAGTTCCATTCCATTTACGGAAGTTTTGACATAAAGGTTACAATGCCATTCTGAAAAGCAAATTTAACCACAACTGGATTTTATTGAGACCATACATTATTCCATCTATAGAAGAAAGTTCTAAAATTGTCCAACCACTCAAGATCTTCTTGTACCTTGCATTAGAACCATGAAAATCATCAAACCATCAAGTTGAAATCCAACGAAGCCATGTAACCATCAAGTTATTTTCTACATAAGCTAATCCTCATTCTTGACCTATAAATAGAGGCTTGATTCATGCGTCAAGAGAGGATAAAAAAACACCCTAAAAGCATACCAAAATCCTCCCATATCAGAATTGGTATTCAAGTCACCATTTGAAACCAAGAATCTTCCTTTTGCAAAACCTCACCCAAAATCTTTTACAGTCATAAAACCTCCAATCTAATCATTCACACAAACCACAAAACACCTCATAAGGGTGTCAAAACCATCACATTGATCAAAAACCTCAACAATAAAAAATTCAACCTTCAATCCAAGAATCATTGATTTTCTGCATTTCTCAAGCCGAAACCCTATTTTGACCTATTCTAAACACTTCGATCCTTCAAAATCAATCCTCAAACATGTCTTGAGCTATCCAGAACCTCAAATCCTGACTTTAACTCCATATGGCTAGGGTTCAAAATTCCATTTTTCTCCTTTTGCAAGAAGAGAAGCATAACCTGTTCAGTTGATTCTGTTGGGTCCTAAGCATCCAGAAAGGTTCAAGGAGGTCAAGGAAGCAATCCAAGCCACTAAAACAGTTCTGTAGCAGCTTGTTTGGAAATTTGAATTTGGCTTCAAGAGGTAAGTGATCATAACTGAAACTCATAGAACATGTTGTATCTTGATGTACATTGAACATGAAACTTGTTTGTTATGTGGTATACAGTGTTTTCCATCATTTAATTGTTGTTCATGATCAATGTATGTGAATGTGTATGTGAAAACTGCATTTTTAGGGTTCATGTGTTGTAGAGATCAATTTTAGATTTAGAGGCATAATTAGAGTAATTGAATATTACCATTGCGTTCCTTGTTGGAGAACACACAAGTTTCTCTTTTATAGCATGTCATTATTATCAATATCCAGATATCTAGAATTTGAATGGTTGAAAATGGTGAAAGGAATTCTGAGGAAGAAGAAGGTTCGTGTAGCATTTAAGACTTATTTTATTTTATATTATTGTTTTCCATATAATTACTAGATATAAGGGCCACGCCAGTGGCAGAAGCGTGTATATATATATATATATATATATATATATATATATATATATATATATATATATATATATATATATATATATATATATATAATATATATATAATATATATATATATATATATATATATATATATTAGATATATTTATATATATATATATATATATATATATATATATATATATATATATATATATATATATTCATGCCTCCATTAATTATCAATAAGTGCACATTGGCTAGTTTGGCTAACGTTTTAGGTTGTAACCTTAGCAACGTGGGTTCAACACCCATGGGGACCATTTCCCTTATTATGTCACTTGAATAATTTATTTTCTCACAACTTCAACTTGTCATAACTTCATCATCTTAAATAATTTTTTGCCCATTGTTTTGATAAATGCTTATAAGAATGTCCATTTTTTATTTATGAATCGAAAAAGAAATTCCAAAAGGATTATTTTATGTTGTACTTATTCATGATCAAAGTATATGACTTTTTAGGGTTCTAGGATTCCTTTTGAGCTCTTGATTGATCCTTTGACTCTCCTAGCATATTTTTGAATTGTATGAACCCTATAAATCTTGTATGAACCTCACTTGATATGGTGAAGCTGTATACCCTTGTTGTTACTTGGTTGTTATTACCTTTTCAATTTCATGTCCATATGTAAATACATGTTTGAATCTCTTGAAACTTTGGTTGTTACCTTGCCCTTAATATGTGATTCTTTTCAATGATCAAGTGATTTGAATATACATATGCTTTATATCTCTAATACCGTGCCTTAAGTGTTCTTAAACACTTGTTATTTTGCTTTGAAAGATGATTGGTATGTATGTTTGTATGAATCAATACTTGTGATATCTTCTTTGTTAAACGTGTATGGTTGTTATTTTTGCCATGACTTAATTTGTATCCATGATAAGTGTTGTAACATTTTGTACATGTTTACTTTGATGCCATGATGACTAATGTCTTGACTTATGCATGTCTATTTTGAATCCTAATACATGTTTTGAACCTCAAAATTGTTACCCATGATGTTTTAGTCTTGTTAGAACTATACTTTTTATTTTGGTTAGATGTTGTAGTATGTTTGAGTACTCACATTGGTTGTCACCATGATTTGAAACTCCTTTGAGATATATGTTTGGTTGTTACCTTGTTCTTTTTGACTTTTTCAAGTCTACACCTTGGACGTTGTCACATTCACTCTCATGCTTTGGTTGTTACCTCTACTTTCTTTGACTTATATCCATGCTTTAAACAGTGTTATGATTTATGCATGTTGATCTTGAGTTTTGATCTTTACCATGACAAGTAATGTTTTGACTTATTCATGATCTGTTTGTACTTCAAATTGTCATCTATAATGTTTGGTCTTGTAAGAACTTTGTTTCATAATTGTTTAGATGTTGTAACATCTATGTTTACCTTTGCTTGAAACCAATTCTAAACTTCTATGGATGAATGCTTGGCTGTTACCTTTTTCATCTATTAACCTTATCAATCTTTACTTGATGTTGTCACATACTTGCCCTCATCTTTTTGGTTGTTACCATGATCATATGTTTTCATCATGCTTGAATGAATATATGTTTGAGTATCACCTTTATTTTACTTCCTCTTAACTTTGTTAAGTTTTCCCCAAGTGATGTAGCTTGTTAGCTCTCATCCTAAAGAGTTGCCTTGTGTTCCTTAGTCCAAAGGAAAGTCTCTCTATTGACTAGTTTTCATAGATAGCTCATTTTTTTAGCCTTCCTTTGACCTTTTTAGAGTCATTAGGTTTTTTAACTTAGCCTTAAGTTAGAAATTATATCTCTTTGGCTTTGTTAAAGTCAATACCTTAGCCTACCTTGTGAGGAATCCTATAACTTAGAACTTAGGTCTAGAGTTTGATAACTCTATGTGTGTACCATTTTTATGAGTACTCACCTTCCCCTTTCTAACTTTTGTTAAAGTCAATCCCCAGTTTAGTCTTTCAACTTAGACTTAGAGAGATTGTTAACTCTATATAAGTATCATTGTTATAAATACTTATTCCCCTTAGAACCTTTACCATAATCAAGATTTCCTCTACCCTAGTTATAAGAACTACCATTGCTTTTATTCTATCCTTGTAAGGATACGTTGGCACAAGATGTAACGTCTTGGCAAGCATACTTAGTGTATATACCCATTGACCATAGTCAAGAGTTCCTCCACCCTAGTTAGAAGAACTATGATTGCTCTGATTCCATCCTTGCAAGGATACGTACACACGAGATGCGACATCTTGGCGAGCATACTTAATGTATATACCCATAGGTCTTTACCTTTTAGCTGTTTGTACCTTAGCAAATAACCATTAGCAAGCATACATTAGCAGTAACACAAATACTTAACAAGATCCTCCTGTATAGTATTACAGATACTTAGGGTGCTAATACCTTCCCTTAGTATAACCAACCACCGAATCCCTTGATCTCTTAGCTTCATTGTTACATAGCACACTTAGGGTTTTCTTCGATCTTTACCCTTTCCTTTGGATAGATTAAAGCTCGGTGGTGAATATTTAAATATTTGTGATTCAAGTTAATTAATAGCTTGATATCCGATTCTCACCATAACAGAAATGACAACTTCACTAGGGAATATTGTTTAAAGAGGGTTAAACCCACCTTGTTTATGTTTGTGTTTTTTTTATACATGTACATTTGTGAATATCTGTATATTATACCCGTTATGTTGCATATGTGCATTGGCTTGATACCTTAAGAGGTGAGATAAGTCCTAGCCCAGACTTGAGTGTATACTTATGATAGGATTGTGTCATGAAACATAGTTGATTGTTGAGAGTAGTCATAATGTGTTTAACATATGATGTAACCATGCTCAGTTGAGACCCCTTTGGGATTATTGATGACGTATGAGTAGTCGTACGTTCATTACTTTTTCCAACCTAGGAGCCCATGAAACTGAGGACCTTTTAGTTGCCCACTTACCCCACTTGGCCTTTTTAGGATGTAGTGCGATGACTATGAGGGAGTAGTCCTGAATGGTTGATATGCGATACTACACTCAGACGAGTTTATCTTGAGAATATTTTTGGCTCACATGAGTAGTCATGTAGGTTGAAAATATCCGAAAGATTTATTATGCCTCTGGGAACTTTGTAGAACCCGTTGTGCAGGTACAAACAACCTATAATACATGTCTGTTGGGAAGGGTATACCTTGGCTCCATGCTTGTAACCTAAGCATAGGATTTTGTTTGTGTACATATGCATTACGTATGTGAATATGTGAATACCTGCATATGTGTTGCCTGTGCATCATCTCATCATAAGCATTCATGCAGTTGGTTTTGAGAAACTCAATCATTTTATTTATTGAAAAAAACTTAGGTCATAGATTTTGGAAAAAGAAACTCTAGAAAGTACAACTTCAGGAAACCATATTTAACAAGGTTGAAGAAGTTGGTGGCCTTAGTGCCTTGCCCTGAAGACTTCAGAAAAAAGTTATGGAAGATTTTCGGGACTTGTAAGATCAAGATGCAAGAAGGAGTTCTCAACACACCTATGCAGTTCTATGACCCTCTTTATCGATGTTTCACCTTTCCCAATTACTAATTCGTCCCAACCTTGGGAGGGTACTCATATCATATTAGTCTGCCCATGTTTGTTAAGAAGTCGTTTCGTGGTTTAGAGAAGCTCCCTTCACCGAAAGACATTGCAGATGCCATTCACCTAGAAGCTTCACAAGTCAAAGCAAATCTCACCACCAAGCATGGACTCAAAGGTATACCTTCTAAATTTTTGATAGGGATAGCTGCATTTCTTGCCAAGGAGAACAATCTAGATGCTTTTGAAGAAGTTCTTGCATTACTTATCTATGGCTTCGTTTTATTCCCTGAAGAAGAAGGTTTCATTGACATCAACGCTATCCAGATCCTTATGAATGGTAATCTAGTGCCTACTTACTTGGAGATGCGTGCCATTCTATTCACTATAGGCTCTAAAAGGAGATGGGAGCATCCTATGATGTGTTCCCCTATTGTATAGGTGGTTTGTTGCACATTTGCCGAAGACAGATCTTTTCAGAGAAAATCCAAATGGGCTAAGGTGGTCCCAAAGACTCATGGATTTGACTCAGACTGATGTACATTGGTACGATCCTGCTTATGACAAGGGAGTGATCATTGTCAGTTGTGGTTCATTTTGCAATGTACCTCTTCTTAGTATACGAGGGGGAACCAACTACAACTGAGTTCTTGCAAGACGTCAGTTTGGATTTCCCATGAAGGAAAAGCCTAGCAACATCCTGTTATCAGGTTTCTTCTATCTCAACGCGGAAGCCAATATGGGGTTTAGAGACAGTGTTACAGATGCTTGGAAGACTGTCCACAAAAAGACCAAGGCTGATCTAGGAAAGAGGAATTGTATAGCATTTGAGCCTTTCATGCAGTGGGTCCATTCTCGAGCCCATGACCTCAAAATGCCTTACCTCCCAGAGAAACCTCTGCAGATTGTTCTTGCTTATTCCTCTGTCATCCCTGTTAAGCGCATGGAAGAATACCAAGAGACATTGGCTAGGACAAAACTTGAATGAGATACTTGGGAGGGTAAGTACCACATCATTCATTCCGAGCAGCTAGAGATGAAGAGACAATTGAAGAATTAGGATGGCCTAATTGAGTTGCTTGAAACGAGGGTTGTTGACAGATATGTGGAACAAAAGAATTTATTTTTCTCTAGTGTTCAACCGGTGCTTATTAATCATGAGTACTCTGACATCTCACCTATGCCCAGTGCTTAGAAGGGAATCATAGACAAGCTAGCATTGGAGAATGCCGAGTTGAAGAGACAGAAAAGGACGGGTGGATAGGCCTTTTTCTAGCTAGAATATTTTGAGACCCTAGGGCCTAGTCTTTTTCCTCTCGTATTTTAAGTCTCTTGTATTGTACTTTGAAGTTGTAACTTATTCCACTATTAATGAAGTAAGGTTTTTATCCCAAAAGTGTTTCTTTTGCAAATCTGTCTTTTGAGTTTCTTAAAACCAATTGCATTGCATCTCATTTTTTTGCTAACATCCAAGGAGCCCAATCTCTTGCTTTACAGACATTGTAATGGACTCAAGAAAGAGAACAACTCCGAGATGCACATTTTAAAGCCCGAAGTTGGAGAATATGTGAATACTAAGAGGCCTAGTAGAAGATCCTTTGTCATTTAGCAACAAGTATGGAAATCTTCTACCTATATTGGAGCTCCAAGTAGATGAGGAGATGTTAATGGTGCTTGTGCAGTTCTACGACCCCATTTATTATTGCTTCACGTTTCCAGACTATCAACTGCTACCAACATTGGAGGAGTATTCTGTTTTGATGGGGTTATGTGTCACTCCTCAACCATTCTCTAGAAGGGAAAGATGAAAAAATATAAGAGTCTTAGCTGAAGCCACAAAACCTAGAGCCATCTCATCTTCAGACGCATTTGGATGTCAAGGATGGATTCTCTGGTTTGCAAGTAAGACCTTTGATGGAAAGAGTTGAAGCTCACGCTGATAAGAAAGACACATAAATATTTGAAGCCAACTTGGCCTTACTGATTTATGTACTCCTTCTGTTCCCAAGTGCCGACGAGTTTGTTAACTTGAATACCATTAACCTATTTCTGATCAGGAACCCTGTTCCCACCCTGCTAGCTGATGCATACTTCTCTATTCATCTGAAGAACTCCCATGGAGAAGGCCAAATTACTTATTGTAACGCTCTCCTTCATAAGTGGTTTATTTCACACTTACCAAGGACCACCTCTTTATGGAATCTAAAGGACAGTCCTGCATGGACAGAAGAGCTTGTATCACTCAAATAATATAACATCCTGCATGGACAATCCTACATCTGTTGTTACCATGATTCACAGTTGTGGGGATTTCCCTAATGTGCCTCTTCTTGGAGAGGAAGAGTCTGATCCAGTCCTTTTGGAGAGATTTTTTCTTGAAGAAGGAAGAAACCCAGATCCTAAAGCACGAATTACGTCTGCTTGGCGTCACCTTAATACACAAGAGACGACTGCTCTGGGACATCCAGATTGTACTGCCTCAAAGGTGTATCTTCTATGGTCTAAAGAGTTAGCTTTAAAGATGTTTTACACTCGCTTCAAGCCAATTCAGACGACTCCAAAAGAACATTTCTCTGTTGAGGAATTGAAGGATGCTTTAGTCAAAGCTGAAGAGGAAAAAAAGACGTGGGAGGATAAGCACCTCATGGTTGCTCAAGAAAATGAAGAACTCTAGAAGCTGCTCCGTCAGAACTAAAAAGAAGAGTTTGCAAGAAAGATGAAGCTTCAAAAAAGGGAAGGGTCTTCTCTTCAGAAGAATTAGGCCTTTTAGTTTCATTTATTCTATTGTTAATTTGTGTCCCACTTTGGCTTTTGATGTTGTAATCTTTGTTTCTATAAAACCTTCATTCGTTAATGAAAAGGTTACTTTACTTTATACTTATTTCTCCATTATTAATGTTCGTAAACATAATTTGGGGTTCTATGAATGTTAGCTTTGCATTTGCATTAGCATTTCATGAGCATTGCATATGAATTTCCTGTTCTGTGGCTTATCTGTGCTGCTTTACCTCCAGTCTATCACACTGAGTCCTCCACATTCTTACTACACTAGGGCTCAAGCTGAAAGAAGATGGACCGTTTGGAACAAGAAAATCAGGAACTTCGAGAAGAAATTTCTGCTTTAAAGACTAACATGGAGGCCTTCTCTACCGCCATTAAGGATTTGGTAGATACTCAAGAGCAAGAAAATCAAAAGCTTCGGAACAAAGTAGTAAGCCTGAAGGTTGTTATGAGGAACTTGACGAATTTGGTCAAGGATTTGGTCATATCTAATGACAGGGTGAATCTTATTTGTCTACCAACTAGCTATCAGAGCAAAGTGGTGAATCCAGGGGTATTCTTGTGCGCTATGCCCCATTATTCGCCGTACTCTTACAAAATAGTTTGATCAAGAAAGAAAGTCCACGAGCTATCCCTCAGGCCCACTGAAGTTATTTCAAAGCTGATGCTTTTTGTTCCTTCCTTCAAGGAGCACCCGACCACGACATTGAAGAATGCTACATCCTCAAAGAAAAGGTGAAGGAAATTATTCAAAAAAGGGTTCTGTCTTTCAAAATATGCAAACCACAAGTTCGAATCGACCTTTTACTTGGACAAGAAGCAATCCCCTCTCTGTATATGGTGCATTAATGCAGAAGACTCAGGCTTTGTAATACCAGATTTTTAGTTTATTATTTGTAATTTTGTTACATTTTTTATGTATTTGTTTTAGCTTTGTAAAACCCTTACCTAGTCAGTAGAAGTAATAGCAAAGACGAAACACCAAGGGTTGGGTTACAAACTAACTCAAGACAAGACTCAAGGGTTTGCCAAAGGACGGCTGAAGAGCATCAAAAAGGTATTTTTAGTAGGGATTTCCAAATCAACGCAGTTGAGGAGGATTTTGAAGACGACTATGTTAATCAACTGGTATATCACGATGAGGCCGCTCTGAACAATTGGGAGGCTGTTAAAATTCATGTTATCTTTCCCATGCCGAAGTAATTTGTTGCTTTGTTTTGTTTTATGTTGTTTTGTAGTTTCCTTTAAAAAAGTTTCCATAACCATGCCCAAGGTTATTAGATTATTTTGTATGGGCCACGAGGTTTCAAATATTATGATCAATGAAGATGTTTTGTTACAATCCTCATTTGTTTCATTTACTGTTTTTGCTTTTAATTTTAAAGAAAATGGCAATTCTTTTGAAAACCATCAAAATATTTATTTTGCTCTGTTGCATTTATCTTTGTGTATTTTAATAAATCAAACCATTCCAAACATGTAGAGAAATTTCAAAACCCGTTGAATCCAATGGCTATTTTTTCCCTCCTGACTTCGATTCACCCATATACTAAGACGAAGATGAGGACGATGAAGATTTTAAGATTCCGAATGAATTGGAAAAGATGGTTGAATAAGAGTACACGGACCTTCAACCTCACAAGGAGCCTCCAATTTTGATTCCTCTTGTACCTGGAAAACCTATGTACATGACAGTGCTTGTGGGATCGATGGTTTGTGTATTGGGTTAACACGATGAGTCTGGACGAAAGGAACACACCATCTATTATCTAAGTAAGAATTTCACTGATTGTGAAAGTCGTTACTCACTTTTGGAGAAAACTTGATGTGCTTTGACTTAGGCTGCCAAACGGATGAAGGAGTATATGATATGTCACACCACTTTGTTGATTTCCAAGATGGATCCAATAAAGTATATTTTTAAGAAGCCTGCTCAGACAGGAAGCTCGCTCGTTGGCACATGCTATTGTCAGAATATGATATCCAGTACGTTGCTCAAAAGTCCATCAAAGGTAGCATCTTGTCATATTACCTCGTTGGTCAGCCATTACAAGACTATGAGCCCCTCAAACTTGACTTCCTAGATGAAGACATCATGTTAATCAAGAAAGACTTTGAAGAGCCAGGTCCTAACGAAGGTCCTGAACCCGGTTCTCGATGGAAGATGATGTTTGACGGTGCTTCCAACTAAAAGGGGCATGGTATACATGCCATTTTGATAAACCCAGCTGGTGGGTATACTCCTTTCACAGCGAGATCTTGTTTCGAATGTACTAACAATATTTCTAAGTATGAGTCTTGTATTTTTTGGACTATAAGCAACAATTGATCTCCGCATCAAAATTCTAGAAGTGAGTGGTGACTCAGCTTTAGTTATCTACTAGATCAAAGGTGAACGAGAGAACAAAGACGAGAAACTGATCCCATATAGAGCTTATATTGTGGAAATGATTGAGTATTTTGATGAGATAACTTTCAAACATGTACTAAGGTCTGAGAATCACATCGCTGATGCCTTAGTTATGATGGCTGCTATGTGGCAGGTCCGTTTTGTTAATGAAGCAACACTCATTCGAATTGAGAGGAAAACTGAGCCTGTTTATTGCCAGATGGTGAAAGAAGAGTCTGATGGGAAACTGTGGTTTCACGACATTAAACAGTACCTGCAAAATCAAGAGTATCTAATTGATGCAACTTTTATTGACAAGAAAACTTTGAGAAGGTTGGCATCCAAGTTCTTTCTCAACAATGATGTGCTCTATAAAAGAAATTATGACATGGTCTTGCTTAGGTGTGTCGACAGACGAGAAGCATACTTGTTGGTGCAAGATATTCATGAAGGAACATTTGGCACTTACGCCAACGAATATGCTATGTCGAAGAAGTTTATGAGAGTTGGATACTACTGGTTAACTATGGAAATTTATTGCATCTAATATGACAAGAAATGTCATAAGTGTCTGATCTATGCGGACAAGGTGCATGTACCTCCAACTTTGCTAAACGTATTGTCATCACCTTGGCCATTTTCAATGTGGGGCATTGACATGATTGGAGCAATTAAGCCAAAAGCTTCCAATGGACACCCTTTCATTCTCATTGCTATCGACTACTTCACCAAGTGGGTGGAAGCTGTATCCTATGCCAATGTGACTAAACAGGTGGTCATCCGCTTCATCAAAAAGGAGATTATCAGTCGATACAGAATCTCTAGCCGTATCATCACGGACAATGGTACCAATCTGAACAGCAAAACGAAATGAAAGAGTTGTGTGATAGCTTCAAAACTGAACATCACAACTCTTCTCCTTATCTCCCAAAGATGAACAAAGTTGTTGAAACTGCAAACAAGAACATCAAGAAGATCGTGCAAAAGATGGTAGTAACCTACAAATATTGGCATGAGATGTTACCATTTTCCTTGCACGAATACAGAACGTCCGTTTGCACTTCAATAGGGGCAACTACCTTTTCCTTAGTATATGGGATGGATGTAGTCTTACCCATTGAAGTTGAGATACCATCTTTGAGGGTCCTAATGGAAGCAAAGTTAAAAGAGGCAGGGTGGGTCAAGGAAAGGTTTGATCAGTTGAATCTCATTGACGAGAAACGAATGACTGCCATGTGCCACGACCAGCTATATCAGAAGAGGGTCAAGAGAGCCTTTAATAAAAAGGTCCGTATCCGAGAGTTCCAAGTGGGAGAACTCATACTCAGAAAGATATTTCCAGTTTATAAAGACATGTGTGGGAAGTGGATGCCTAATTATGATGGACCATTTGTTGTGAAGACAACTTTCTCTAGAGGCTCACTCATCCTGACGACAATGGACAATGAACGACGTGCTCATCTTATGAACTCTGATGCATTCAGAAAATATTATGCTTAAAAAACACGCTAAGTCAAAAAACCACAAGGGCGGATTTGGAAAAAAAGGGTATCCCGGTGGATCATAACCTATGAAGGAGATCTAAGCAAAAATTAGAGATAAGATATGAAAGAAAAAGCTCACTAAGTCGAAAACCTGAAAGGGCGGCTTAGGCAAAAATGAGCGTCCCGGTGAATCGAAAACCTAAAAGGGCGGTTCAGGAAAAAGTTAGGGACAAAAGCATTTCACTACAATCATAGGTTTTTACCATTGTCGAGGATTACTAAAAAGGTTCTCTTCCACTACTCTGGTCAAAGACGAAGATCTAGGGAATTCTTAGTTAGTGGGGCAAGATTTTCATGGGATTTGATGTAACCTTTTCCTTTTTGCCATTTTCAATTGTAAATATTCCATGGAGCTTTGTCATTCACAAGCTACCATTCATGAATAAAATCAGTTTTGGACCTTTCATTTGTTTGCAATTTACTACATTCTTTTCATTTCTTTGTTATGCAAAACATCACTTATTTGTTAATAATGATTTTTGAAAAGCAAAAAGTTTTGAATCGAAAATGATTTTAAAGAAAACTAAAACAGAACAAGTAGTTACTTTGGTTTGTGAAAAATTCCAGTGGAAATCAGTTTTCTCCCAGGAAATCTAAAAGTGGCTGAAACTTTGATATTGCCATCTCAGCAGTACGTAGCCCCACTGAAAATGATTTCTCCTATACCCCTTGTGTAATAGAAGTTTTAATGTGATTGAATATCCATCCTCAGAGTAGACACTTTGACTCCTCAAAGACGTTTGTACTTTATCTTTAGCAAGCTTGCCAAAGCCTTATACTGTGCCCCGATGAAGTGAAATAGGTTTAATACCCATGTGTTAATGTGGACACCTTTGTTCCCTGGATTCAGAGTGATTCCTTTGTTTCTCCAGTGAAGTAGATGGTTATCTACCTTCCCTTTTGAGTCACCTACTCTTGTGTCTCTTGTCAGAGCCGGTTCTTGCGCATCTTTGAGCATTTGCATCATACCATAGCATGTTCATTTAGCATGTCTTTTGGGTTGTGTTGTTTGGATGTAGCTTTCGACTCTAACTTATGTGGTAACCGACAATCTCTGTTACATCCTTTGTGGTTGTTGACTGTTCCTATTTCCAGTGGTCACTTGCACCTTTTGTTGAGATCTTGGGTCGTCACCAATTCCCTTATCTAAACCCGGTTGTTACTGGCATATATTAACTTTTTGGTTGTTACCAACGCCCCTAAATTCTTATTGTAACTAGCAATCTCTGGTGGATAATCCAATAGTCATTGGCACTTATGCAATTTTAATCTTTGTTGACATTGTCTATCTGGTAGTTACTAGTATTGCCCTGTGAGGCAAGTCGTTACTAGTTACTCAATTCAATTTGTTATCTAGTGGTCACCAGCTTTCCCCATAAAGTTTAGTCGTTGCTAGCTCTCCAGAAAGTCTAGTGGTTACTGGAATTGCTTAAATCCAATCGTTATTGGTATTGATGATTTGGTCGTTACCAATCCCACCTGGGAGTCCAGTGGTTACTGACATTGCTTAAATCCAATCGTTATTGGTATTAATGATTTGATCGTTACCAATCCCGTCTGAAAGTCCAGTAGTTACTGGCATTGCTTAAATCTAATCATTATTGGTATTGATGATTTGGTCGTAACCAGTCCCATCTGAAAAGTCCAGTGGTTATTGGCATCGCTTGAAAATCCAATTATTATTGATATTGTCGATTTGATCGTAACCGATCCCTAGAAAAATCCAGTAGTGACTGGCATTAATCTGAAAGTCCAGTAGTTATTGGCATTGCTTAGAACCAATTGTTATTGGTATTGTAGAATCCAGTTGTTACTGGTTCTCCTTTTGAAGCTCTGTTGTTACCGATATTATCAAGTCCAATGGTTATTGGCAATCCTAACCCAGGATTTTAAGAAGATTGATTGTTACCAATATCCCCAGTGATTTTAGGATGATTGGTCGTTACCAATATCCCCAGGATTTCAGGATGATTGGTTGTTACCAATATCCCTGGTGACTTTAGGACTATTGGTTGTTACCAATATCCCCAGTGAGATTTTAGGATGATTGATTGTTACCAATATCCCCAGTGAGATCTTAGATGTTTGGTTGTTACCAATATCCCCGGTAAGTCCAGTTAGTTTGTTTTTGTTTTCTCCTCCGGTCGTTTCCTAAAGATCCCATTTGAACTCTTCGCTGTAAGGAAATTCTTTGTTTGGTTTTGTTCCCTGCAGAGTCTCGTTTGTCCTGTTTGTTTCTCTTGTTAGAGGTCATCCTTTTTTACTCCACCTCATCCCCAGTGGGAATTTTATCTCTTTTTGGTTTTTCCCAGTGGATTTGTTCTGGTGTCTCTACATCCACTGGGAAGTTTCCTTCCTCTAGAGTATCATCTTGGTCATGTTTGAACTTATGCCTGATCACTCTAAGTTTCCTTGGTGTTTGTCTTTCCTAGCGAGTTATTACATGTTGTGTCGGCTTTATTCTTGTTTGTTGTGGTCGTCTACAGTTTACATATTTGCATCATAAAGCATCATTGTAGAGTTTATAGCATGTCAACACTTGCATATTTTTTTGTCCTTAGCATGTCATTGCATCTATGGGCAAAATTTTCGGTTTGCTATATTTAAATATCTTTTACCCTAATTTTATGGAGATTGTCATCTCTCAGGCCATCTGGTAAATCTATTTAAATAGGGGCAAATGTCATACCCTAAATTTTGACCCCTAGATTTCATCACCATTTTAGGAGCATCAAGCATGTTTACTAACCCTAACAATGTTTCAAGTTTGTTATTGTTGAGGTTCATCTGAATTAGGGTTTTGCACCTTTGGAATCAAGAGGATTATTGCTTGATCAGTCAATGTTTTGGATTGGTCATCATCAAATCAAGTTTCCATAAGCTCAAGAGGCTTATGTTCAACAAGAACCAAGTGTCAATTGGTCTCATTGCAAGATCATTGAAGTCCAATTTCATCTATCCCCAAATTAGGGTTTTATTAGGAAAAGTCAAGAGTGTCTTTGACTTTTGATCCAAGCATGATCCCAAGTCTTAGGACATGACTCAACATGTTCATATACATCCTGGGAGCCTATCTATGATGATTGACAAGTCCAAAGATGCAAATTCATTGAAGATCACACAATTGGATTCATCTAATACAAATTTCATCAGACAAAGTCAACCCTTTGAATTTTGTGGTTTTTGGTCAAAATTGAAGTATTCAAGCTAAAATTCATCAAGACATGTTTAATCAATGAGTTTGATCATGAAAAATCAAGATTTAAGAATTTCTTGCAAAAGAAGTAAAGTTGGATAACATGAATTTTTCTAAGTATGTGAAAAAACCTAATTTTGGTACCAACTTTGAAAGTCATAACTTTCAATCGACACACCCATTTTTTGAGTTCCAAATATCAATTTGTAAATCTAATCATGTACTACAAAGTTCCAAACTGAACTATGAGAAAATATGTTTATATTTTGAGTTATGAATCTTAAAAGTTTGGAAGAATTTCAAAAACACTTAGAATATTTTCAAGGCAGCTTTGTTCCTTCAATTTTCAGCCAACTTCAAGGCTAGTTTTCACCATGATCCCTTTTGAGTCAAGAATTTCATCAAACACGAACATTGTAGGTTATGTTTAGGGATTTATAAAAGTACAAGAAATCATTCATACCATTTTTGAGCTAGGAAATTCGAAGGAGGAAAGTTAGCCCTCCACACTTGAAGTTTTGGTCATTGTCATGCCAAGAACAAGTTGCAATATCAAGCAAATCTGCAAAATCCTTTGATTGACAACCTTGAGATTTATAAATCCATCTATAATCAGAAGGTTATACTAATTTTTGAGTCATTACAGAAAGGTTTGAGCATTAATTCAAGTTCCATTCCATTTATGGAAGTCTTGGACATAAAAGTTACAATGCCATTCTTGAAAAGCAACTTTAACCATAAATGGCTTTTATTGAGACCATAAATTGTTCCATCTGCAAAAGCAAGATCTAAAACTGTCCAACCACTCAAGATCTCCTTGTACCTTGCATTGAAACCATGAAAACCATCAAACCATCAAGTTTAAATCCAACTAAGCCATGGAACCATCAAGGTATTTTTTTACATAAGCTAATCCTCATTCTTGACCTATAAATAGAGGCTTGATTCATTCATCAAGAGAGGAGAAAAAACACACCTAAAAGGATACCAAAATCCTCCCATATCAGAATTGGTATTCAAGTCACCATTTGAAACCAAGAATCTTCCTTTTTGCAAAACCTCACCCAAAATATTTTACAGTCATAAAACCTCCAATTTAATCATTCACGCAAACCACAAAACACCTCATAAGGGTGTCAAAACCACCACATTGATAAAAAACCTCAAAAATCAAAAAGTCAACCTTCAATCCAAGAATCATTGACTTTATGCATTTCTTAAGCCGAAACCCTATTCCGACCTGTTCTAAACACTTTGATCCTTCAAAATTAATCCTCAAACATGTCTTGAGCTATCCAGAACCTCAAATCCTGACTGTAACTTCATTTGGCTAGGGTTCAAAATTCCATTTTTCTCATTTTGCAAGAAGAGAATCATAACCTGTTCCAGTTGATTCCATTGGGTCTTTAGCATCCAGAAAGGTTCAAGGAGGTCCATGGAAGCAATCTAAGTCACTGAAACAGTTATGTAGCAGCTTATTTGGAAATTTGAATTTTGGCTTCAAGAGGTAAGTGTTCATAACTGAAACTCATAGAACCATGTTGTATCTTTGTGTACATTGAACATGAAACTTGTTTGTTATGCGGTATATAGTGTTTTCCATCATTTAGTCATTGTTCATGATCAATGTATGTGAAACTGAATTTTTAGGGTTCATGTGTTGTAGAGATCAATTTTTGATTTAGAGGCATAATTATAGAAATTGAATATTACCATTGTGTTCCTTGTTGGAGAGCACACAAGTTTCTCTTTTATAGTATGTCATTATGATCATTATCCAGAAATTTATAGTTTTGAAATGGTTGAAAATGGTGAAAAGGCATTCTGAGGAAGAAGAAGCTTCGTGTAGCATTTAGGACTTGTTTTATTTTATATTTATTGTTTGCCATACAGTTACTGGATGTAACGGTCATCCCAGTGGCAGAAGCGTGTTTGTGTGTGATGCTGTGACTGAAAGGACTAGGGTTCGAATCCCCCTCAACCCAGTTCTTTTGTTTTTTCTTGATTTTCAAGTGGATATCATATATATATATATATATATATATATATATATATATTCATGCCTCCATTAATTATCACAAAGTGCACATTGGCTGGTTTGGATATTGTTTTAGGTTGTAAACTTAGCAGCGTGGATTCAACACCCACGGGGACTATTTCCCTTATTTTTGTGACTTGAATCGTTTATTTTCTTCAAAACTTCAACTTGTCATAACTTCATCATCTTAAATAATTTTTTGCCCATTATTTTTGCTAAATGCTCATAAGAATGTCTATTTTTTATTTATGAAAAGAAATTTCCAAAAGGATTATTTTATGTTGTACTTATTCATGATCAAAGTATATGACTTTTTAGAGTTTCTTAGGATTCCTTTTGACCTATTGATTGATCCTTTGACTCTCCTTACACATTTTTGAATTGTATGAACCTTATACATCTTGTATGAACCTTACTTGATGTAGTGAAATTGTATGCCCTTGTTGTTAGTTGGTTGTTTTTACTTTTTCAAATTCATGTCCATATGTGAATACATGTTTGAATCTCTTGAAACTTTGGTTGTTACCTTTCCCTTAACATATGATTCTTTTCCATGATCAAGTGATTTGAATATACATGTGCTTTATGTATCTCATAATGTGCCTTAAGTGTTCTTAAATACTTGTTGTTTTTGAAAGATGATTGGTATGCATGTTTTTATGACTTAATACTTATGATGGACATATCTTCCTTATTAAGCATGCATGGTTGTTATTTTTGCCATGACTTAATTTGTATACATGATAAGTGTTGTAACATTTTATACATGATGAGTAATGTCTTGACTTTTGCATGTTTATTTTGAACCCTAATACATGGTTTGAACCTCAAAATTGTTACCCATGATGTTTTATTCTTGTTAGAACTATACTTCATGTTTTGTTTAGATGTTGTAACATCTATGTTTGAGTATTCACATTGGTTGTCACCATGATTTGAAACTCCTTTGAGATATATGTTTGGTTGTTACCTTGTACTTTTTAACTTTGTCAAGTCTACACCTTGGACGTTGTTACATTCACTCTCATGCT
>CAWUDS030007240.1:0-24173 GCA_963859935.3 Lathyrus sativus
AGGTTTGGTGATGGAAACGAAGAAAAACATAGAAATTTTTTACATCTATTATGCCATAATAAAATGTGATTATGGTGAACACAAATAAATTTGAGATTGAATATTTAATTTTAATTATTACCCATGAAGATATAATTTATTTGTCATTCATGAATAGTCTTTTAACTCTGTGGCTTACTGACGAAAAACATGAAATTTGGTGATGGAGAAGAAACATATTGAATATATTTACATCTAATTTACCATAATTCAATGTGAAATGGTAATTATAATTAAATTTGAGCTTGATTATTTAATTTTAATTTTTAACTATATTATATAAAATATATGTTATGGATTATATTCTTTTAACTTTGGTTTTTAGTGGAGAAAACCTAAAATTTTGTGATGGAGTAGAAAAACAAAATATAATTAATTTTTCCCATCTACTATAGTCTATTTTTTTTTCTTAGTGATAAAAAAACCCTAAAACTTTGGGATGGTGAGGAAAAATATAAAATATTTTTAGATGTAATATACCATAATTCAATGTGAATACGAAGAATATAAACAATATTGAGCTTGATTATTTTATTTTAATTGTTTTGCATATGTATAAATTACGGGTCATTCATTTGTAGCCTCTTAACTTAGTTTCTTAGAGGTGAAGAAACCAAATTTTTGGTGATGGAGAAGAAGAAAAACATAGAAATGTTTTACATCTATTATACCATAATAAAATGTGATTATGGTGAACACAAATAAAATTGAGATTGAATATTTAATTTTAGTTATTACCCATGTAGATATAATTTATTTGTCATTCATTAATAGTATTTTAACTCTGTGGCTTACTGACGAAGAAACATGATATTTGGTGATGGAGAAGAAACATATTGAATATAATTACATCTAATTTACCATAATTTAATGTGAAATGGTAATTATAAATAACTTTGAGTTTGGATATTTAATTTTAATTTTTACCTATATTATATAAAATATATGTCATGGATTATAGTCTTTTAGCTTTGTTTTTTAGTGGGGAAAATTTAAATTTTGTGATGGAGTAGAAAAACAAAATATAATTAATTTTTCACATCTGATATAGTCTATTACTTTTTTCTTAGTGATAAAAAAAACATAAAACTTTGGGATGGTGAGGAAAAATATAGAATATTTGTAGATGTAATATACCATAAGTCAATGTGAATACGATGGATATAAATAAGATTGAGCTTGATTATTTTATTTTAATTGATTTGCATACGTATAAGTTATGGGTCATTCATTTGCAGTCTCTTAACTTAGTTTCTTAGAGGTGAAGAAACCAAAGTTTTGGTGATGGAGAAGAAGAGAAACATGGAGATTTATTACATCTATTATACCATAATAAAATCTGATTATGGTGAACACAAATAAAATTGAGATTGAATATTTAATTTTAGTTATTACCCATGTAGATATAATTTTTTGTCATTCATTAATAGTCTTTTAATTCTGTGGCTTACTGACGAAGAAACATGAAATTTGGTGATGGAGAAGAAACATATTGAATATATTTACATCTAATTTACCATAATTCAATGTGAAATGGTAATTATAAATAAATTTAAGATTTATTATTTAATTTTAATTTTTACCTATATTATATAAAATATATGTCATGGATTTTAGTCTTTTAGCTTTGTTTTTTAGTGGGGAAAATTTAAATTTTGTGATGGAGTAGAAAAACAAAATATAATTAATTTTTCACATATGATATAGTGTATTATTTATTTTCTAAGTGATAAAAAAAACATAAAACTTTGGGATGGTGAGGAAAAATATAGAATATTTGTAGATGTAATATACCATAAGTCAATGTGAATACGATGAATATAAACAATATTGAGCTTGATTATTTTATTTTAATTGATTTGCATACGTATAAATTATGGGTCATTCGTTTGTAGTCTCTTAACTTAGTTTCTTAGAGGTGAAGAAACCAAAGTTTTGGTGATGGAGAAGAAGAAAGACATAAATTTTTTTTACATCTATTATACCATAATAAAATGTGATTATGGTGAACGCAAATAAAATTGTGATGGATTATTTAATTTTAGTTATTACCCATGTAGATATAATTTGTTTGTCATTCATTAATAGTCTTTTAACTCTGTGGCTTACTGACGAAGAAACATGAAATTTGGTGATGGAGAAGAAACATATTGAATATATTTACATCTAATTTACCATAATTCAATGTGAAATGGTAATTATAAATAAATTTGAGCTTGATTATTTAATTTTAATTTTTACCTATATTATATAAAATATATTTAATGGATTATAGTCTTTTAGCTTTGTTTTTTAGTGGGGAAAATTTAAATTTTGTGATGGAGTAGAAAAACAAAATATAATTAATTTTTCACATCTGATATAGTCTATTATTTTTTTCTTAATGATAAAGAAAACATGAAACTTTGGGATGGTGAGGAAAAATATAGAATATTTTTAGATGTAATATACCATAAGTCAATGTGAATACGATGAATATAAACAATATTGAGCTTGATTATTTTATTTTAATTGATTTGCATACGTATAAGTTATGTGTCATTCGTTTGTAGTCTCTTAACTTAGTTTCTTAGAGGCGAAGAAACCAAAGTTTTGGTGATGGAGAAGAAGAAAAACATGGAGATTTATTACATCTATTATACCATAATAAAATGTGATTATGGTGAACACAAATAAAATTGAGATTGAATATTTAATTTTAGTTATTACCAATGTAGATATAATTTTTTGTCATTCATTAATAGTCTTTTAACTCTGTGGCTTACCGACGAAGAAACATGAAGTTTGGTGATGAAGAAGAAACATATTGAATATATTTATATCTAATTTACCATAATTCAATGTGAAATGGTAATTATAAATAAATTTGAGTTTGATTAATTAATTTTTATTTTTATCTATATATTATATAAAATATATGTCGTGGATTATAGTCTTTTAGCTTTGTTTTTTAATGGAAAAAATTTAAATTTTGTGATGGAGTAGAAAAAACAAAATATATTTAATTTTTCCCATATGCTATAGTCTATTATTTTTTTTATTAGTGATAAAACAAACCTAAAACTTTGGGATGGTGAGGAAACATATAAGATATTTTTAGATGTAATATACCATAAGTCAATGTGAATCCGATGAATATAAATAATGTTGAGCTTGATTATTTTATTTTAATTGTTTTGTATACGTATAGGTTATGGGTCATTCATTTGTAGTCTCTTAACTTAGTTTCTTAGAGGCGAAGATACCAAATTTTTGGTGATGGAGAAGAAGAAAAACATAGAAATTTTTTACATCTATTACCCATGTAGATATAATTTATTTGTCATTCATTAATAGTCTTTTAACTCTGTGGCTTACTGACGAAGAAACATGAAATTTGGTGATGGAGAAGAAGCATATTGAATATATTTACATCTAATTTACCATAATTCAATGTGAAATGTTAATTATAAATAAATTTGAGCTTGATTATTTAATTTTAATTTTTATCTATATTATATAAAATATATGTCATGGATTATAGTCTTTTAACTTTGTTTTTT
Source organism: Lathyrus sativus (assembly GCA_963859935.3). Lineage (NCBI taxonomy): Eukaryota > Viridiplantae > Streptophyta > Magnoliopsida > Fabales > Fabaceae > Lathyrus > Lathyrus sativus. The sequence continues at coordinate 3,582 of CAWUDS030007240.1, forward strand.
AGTGGGGAAAATTTAAATTTTGTGATGGAGTAGAAAAACAAAATATAATTAATTTTTCCCATATGCTATAGTCTATTATTTTTTTTCTTAGTGATAAAAAAAACCTAAAACTTTGATATGGTGAGGAAAAATATAAAATATTTTTAGATGTAATATACCATAAGTCAATGTGAATACGATGAATATGAATAATATTGAGCTTGATTATTTTATTTTAATTGATTTGCATACGTATAAGTTATGGGTCATTCGTTTGCAGTCTCTTAACTTAGTTTCTTAGAGGCGAAGAAACCAAAGTTTTGATGATGGAGAAGAAGAAAAACATAGAAATTTATTACATCTATTATACCATAATAAAATGTGATTATGGTGAACACAAATAAAATTGAGATTTTAGTTATTACCCATGAAGATATAATTTATTTGTCATTCATTAATAGTCTTTTAACTCTGTGGCTTACTGACGAAGAAACATGAAATTTGGTGATGGAGAAGAAACATATTGAATATATTTAAATGTAATTTACCATAATTCAATGCGAAATGCTAATTATAAATAAATTTGAGCTTGATTATTTAATTTTAATTTTTACCTATATTATATAAAATATATGGCATGGATTATAGTCTTTTAGCTTTGTTTTTTAGTGGGGAAAATTTAAATTTTGTTGTGGAGTAGAAAAATAAAATATAATTAATTTTTTACATCTGATATAGTCTATTATTATTTTTTCTTAATGATAAAAAAACCTAAAACTTTGGGATGGTGAGGAAAAATATAGAATTTTTTTAGATGTAATATACCTTTAGTCAATGTGAATACGATGAATATAAATAATATTGAGCTTGATTATTTAACTTTAATTGTTTTCCAAACATATAAATTATGGGTCATTGGTTTGTAGTCTCTTAACTTAGTTTCTTAGAGGTGAAGAAACCAAAGTTTTGGTGATGGAGAAGAAGAAAGACATAGAAATATTTTACATCTATTATACCATAACAAAATGTGATTATGGTGAACGCAAATAAAATTGAGATTGAATATTGAATTTTAGTTATTACCCATGTAGATATAATTTGTTTGTCATTCATTAATACTCTTTTAACTCTGCGGCTTACTGACGAAGAAACATGAAATTTGGTGATGGAGAAGAAACATATTGAATATATTTACATCTAATTTACCATAATTCAATGTGAAATGGTAATTATAAATAAATTTGAGCTTGATTATTTAATTTTAATTTTTATCTATATTATATAAAATATATGTCATGGATTATAGTCTTTTAGCTTTGTTTTTTAGTGGGGAAAATTTAAATTTTGTGATGGAGTAGAAAAACAAAATATAATTAATTTTTCCCATATGCTATAGTCTATTATTTTTTTTCTTAGTGATAAAAAAAACCTAAAACTTTGATATGGTGAGGAAAAATATAAAATATTTTTAGATGTAATATACCATAAGTCCATGTGAATACGATGAATATAAATAATATTGAGCTTGATTATTTTATTTTAATTGTTTTGTATACGTATATGTTATGGGTCATTCATTTGTAGTCTCTTAACTTAGTTTCTTAGAGGCGAAGAAACCAAAGTTTTGGTGATGGAGAAGAAGAAAAACATAGAAATTTTTTACATCTATTACCCATGTAGATATAATTTATTTGTCATTCATTAATAGTCCTTTTAACTCTGTGGCTTACTGACGAAGAAACATGAAATTTGTTGATGGAGAAGAAACATATTGAATATATTTACATCTAATGTACCGTAATTCAATGCGAAATGCTAATTATAAATAAATTTGAGCTTGATTATTTAATTTTAATTTTTACCTATATTATATAAAATATATGTCATGGATTATAGTCTTTTAGCTTTGTTTTTTAGTGGGGAAAATTTAAATTTTGTGATGGAGTAGAAAAACAAAATATAATTAATTTTTCACATCTGATATAGTCTACTATTTTTATTCTTAGTGATAAAAAAAACATAAAACTTTGGGATGGTGAGGAAAAATATAGAATATTCGTAGATGTAATATACCATAAGTCAATGTGAATACGGTGAATATAAACAATATTGAGCTTGATTATTTTATTTTAATTGATTTGCATACGTATAAGTTATGGGTCATTCGTTTGTAGTCTCTTAACTTAGTTTCTTAGAGGCGAAGAAACAAAGTTTTGGTGATGGAGAAGAAGAAAAACATAGAAATTTATTACATCTATTATACCATAATAAAATGTGATTATGGTGAACACAAATAAAATTGAGATTTTAGTTATTACCCATGAAGATATAATTTATTTGTCATTCATTAATAGTCTTTTAACTCTGTGGCTTACTGACGAAGAAACATGAAATTTGGTGATGGAGAAGAAACATATTGAATATATTTACATCTAATTTACCATAATTCAATGTGAAATGCAAATTATAAATAAATTTGAGCTTGATTATTTAATTTTATTTTTTACCTATATTATATAAAATATATGTCATGGATTATAGTCTTTTAACTTTGTTTTTTAGTGGGGAAAACCTAAAATTTTGTGATGGAGTAGAAAAACAAAATATGATTAATTTTTCCCATCTACTATAGTCTATTATTTTTTTTCTTAGTGATAAAAATAACCTAAAACTTTGGAATGGTGAGGAAAAATATAGATTTTTTTAGATGTAATATACCATAAGCCAATATGAATACGATGAATATAAACAATATTGAGCTTGATTATTTAATTTTAATTGTTTTGCATACCTATAAATTATGGGTCATTCGTTTATAGTCTCTTAACTTAGTTTCTTAGAGGTCAAGATACCAAAGTTTTGGTGATGGAGAAGTAGAAAGACATAGAAATTTTTGACATCTATTACCCATGTAGATATAATTTATTTGTCATTCATTAATAGTATTTTGACTTTGTGGCTTACTGATGAAGAAACATGAAATTTGGTGATGGAGAAGAAACATATTGAATATATTTACATCTAATTTACCATAATTCAATGCGAAATGGTAATTATAAATAAATTTGAGCTTGATTATTTAATTTTAATTTTTACCTATATTATATAAAATATATGTCATGGATTATAGTCTTTTAGCTTTGTTTTTTAGTGGGGAAAGTTTAAATTTTGTGATGGAGTAGAAAAACAAAATATAATTAATTTTTCACATCTGATATAGTCTATTATTTTTTTTCTTAGTGATAAAAAAAACATAAAACTTTGGGATGGTGAGGAAAAATATAGAATATTTTTAGATGTAATATACCATAAGTCAATGTGAATACGATAAATATAAACAATATTGAGCTTGATTAATTTATTTTAATTGTTTTGCATACGTATAATATATGGGTCATTCGTTTGTAGTCTCTTAACTTAGTTTCTTAGAGGTGAAGAAACCAAAGTTTTGGTGATGGAGAAGAAGAAAAACATAGAAATTTTTTACATCTATTATACCATAATAAAATGTGATCAGGGTGAACAAAAATAAAATTGAGATAGAATATTTAATTTTGGTTATTACCCATGTAGATATAATTTATTTGTCATTCATTAATACTCTTTTAACTCTGTGGCTTACTGACGAAAAACATGAAATTGGGTGATGGAGAAGAAACATATTGAATATATTTACATCTAATTTACCATAATTCAATGTGAAATGGTAATTATAATTAAATTTGAGCTTGATTATTTAATTTTAATTTTTAACTATATTATATAAAATATATGTCATGGATTATATTCTTTTAACTTTGTTTTTTAGTGGAGAAAACCTAAAATTTTGTGATGGAGTAGAAAAACAAAATATAATTAATTTTTCTCATCTACTATAGTCTAATATTTTTTTTTTCTTAGTGATAAAAAAAAAACCTAAAACTTTGGGATGGTGAGGAAAAATATAGAATTTGTTTAGATGTAATATACCATAAGTCAATGTGAATACGAAGAATATAAATAATATTGAGCTTGATTATTTTATTTTAATTGTTTTGCATACGTATAAATTACGGGTCATTCATTTGTAGTCTCTTAACTTAGTTTCTTAGAGGTGAAGAAACCAAATTTTTGGTGATGGAGAAGAAGAAAAACATAGAAATGTTTTACATCTATTATACCATAATAAAATGTGATTATGGTGAATACAAATAAAATTGAGATTGAATATTTAATTTTAGTTATTACCCATGTAGATATAATTTATTTGTCATTCATTAATAGTATTTTAACTCTGTGGCTTACTGACGAAGAAACATGAAATTTGGTGATGGAGAAGAAACATATTGAATATAATTACATCTAATTTACCATAATTTAATGTGAAATGGTAATTATAAATAACTTTGAGCTTGGATATTTAATTTTAATTTTTACCTATATTATATAAAATATATGTCATGGATTATAGTCTTTTAGCTTTGTTTTTTAGTGGGGAAAATTTAAATTTTGTGATGGAGTAGAAAAACAAAATATAATTAATTTTTCACATCTGCTATAGTCTATTATTTTTTTTCTTAGTGATAAAAAAAGCCTAAAACTTTGTGATGGTGAGGAAAAATATAGAATTTTTTCAGATGTAATATACCATAAGTCAATGTGAATACGATGAATATAAATAATATTGAACTTGATTATTTAATTTTAATTTTTTTGTAGACGTATAAATTATGGGTCATTCATTTGTAGTCTCTTAACTTAGTTTCTTAGAGGTGAAGAAACCAAAGTTTTGTTGATGGAGAAGAAGAAAGACATAGAAATTTTTTACATCTATTATACCATAATAAAATGTGAATATGGTGAACGCAAATAAAATTGAGATTGAATATTTAATTTTAGTTATTACCCATGTAGACATAATTTATTTGTCATTCATTAATAGACTTTCAACTCTGTGGCTTACTGACGAAGAAACATGAAATTTGGTGATGGAGAAGAAACATATTGAATATATTTACATCTAATTTACCATAACTCAATGTGAAATGATAATTATAAATAAATTTGAGCTTGATTATTTAATTTTAATTTGTACCTATATTATATAAAATATATGTCATGGATTATAGTATTTTAACTTTGTCTTTTAGTGGGGAAAGCCTAAAGTTTTTTGATGGAGTAGAAAAACCAAATATAATTAATTTTTCACATCTGCTATAGTCTATTATTTTTTCTTAGTGATAAAAAAAGCCTAAAACTTTGTGATGGTGAGGAAAAATATAGAATATTTTTAGATGTAATATACCTTAAGTCAATGTGAATACGAGGAATATAAACAATATTGAGCTTGATTATTTTATTTTAATTGTTTTGCATACGTATAAATTATGGGTCATTCATTTGTAGTCTCTTAACTTAGTTTCTTAGAGGTGAAAAAACAAAGGTTTGGTGATGGAAAAGAAGAAAAACATAGAAATTTTTTACATCTATTATGCCATAATAAAATGTGATTATGGTGAACACAAATAAAATTGAGATTGAATATTTAATTTTAATTATTACCCATGAAGATATAATTTATTTGTCATTCATTAATAGTTTGTTAACTCTGTGGCTTACTGACGAAGAAACATAAAATTTGGTGATGGAGAAGAAACATATTGAATATATTTACATCTAATTTACCATAATTCAATGTGAAATGGTAATTATAATTAAATTTGAGCTTGATTATTTAATTCTAATTTTTACCTATATTATATAAAATATATGTCATGGATTATAGTCTTTTAACTTTGTTTTTTAGTGGAGAAAACCTAAAATTTTGTGATGGAGTAGAAAAACAAAATATAATTAATTTTTCCCATCTACTATAGTCTATTTTTTTTTCTTAATGATGAAAAAAACCTAAAACTTTGTGATGGTGAGGAAAAATATAGAATTTTTTTAGATGTAATATACCATAAGTCAATGTGAATACGATGAATATAAATAATATTGAGCTTGATTATTTAATTTTAATTTTTTTGTAGACGTATAAATTATGGGTCATTCATTTGTAGTCTCTTAACTTAGTTTCTTAGACGTGAAGAAACCAAAGTTTTGTTGATGGAGAAGAAGAAAGACATAGAAATTTTTTACATCTATTATACCATAATAAAATGTGAATATGGTGAACGCAAATAAAATTGAGATTGAATATTTAATTTTAGTTATTACCCATGTAGACATAATTTATTTGTCATTCATTAATAGACTTTCAACTCTGTGGCTTACTGACGAAGAAACATGAAATTTGGTGATGGAGAAGAAACATATTGAATATATTTACATGTAATTTACCATAACTCAATGTGAAATGATAATTATAAATAAATTTGAGCTTGATTATTTAATTTTAATTTGTACCTATATTATATAAAATATATGTCATGGATTATAGTATTTTAACTTTGTCTTTTAGTGGGGAAAGCCTAAAGTTTTTTGATGGAGTAGAAAAACCAAATATAATTAATTTTTCACATCTGCTATAGTCTATTATTTTTTTCTTAGTGATAAAAAAAGCCTAAAACTTTGTGATGGTGAGGAAAAATATAGAATATTTTTAGATGTAATATACCTTAAGTCAATGTGAATACGAGGAATATAAACAATATTGAGCTTGATTATTTTATTTTAATTGTTTTGCATACGTATAAATTATGGGTCATTCATTTGTAGTCTCTTAACTTAGTTTCTTAGAGGGGAAGAAACAAAGGTTTGGTGATGGAAACGAAGAAAAACATAGAAATTTTTTACATCTATTATGCCATAATAAAATGTGATTATGGTGAACACAAATAAATTTGAGATTGAATATTTAATTTTAATTATTACCCATGAAGATATAATTTATTTGTCATTCATGAATAGTCTTTTAACTCTGTGGCTTACTGACGAAAAACATGAAATTTGGTGATGGAGAAGAAACATATTGAATATATTTACATCTAATTTACCATAATTCAATGTGAAATGGTAATTATAATTAAATTTGAGCTTGATTATTTAATTTTAATTTTTAACTATATTATATAAAATATATGTTATGGATTATATTCTTTTAACTTTGGTTTTTAGTGGAGAAAACCTAAAATTTTGTGATGGAGTAGAAAAACAAAATATAATTAATTTTTCCCATCTACTATAGTCTATTTTTTTTTCTTAGTGATAAAAAAACCCTAAAACTTTGGGATGGTGAGGAAAAATATAAAATATTTTTAGATGTAATATACCATAATTCAATGTGAATACGAAGAATATAAACAATATTGAGCTTGATTATTTTATTTTAATTGTTTTGCATATGTATAAATTACGGGTCATTCATTTGTAGCCTCTTAACTTAGTTTCTTAGAGGTGAAGAAACCAAATTTTTGGTGATGGAGAAGAAGAAAAACATAGAAATGTTTTACATCTATTATACCATAATAAAATGTGATTATGGTGAACACAAATAAAATTGAGATTGAATATTTAATTTTAGTTATTACCCATGTAGATATAATTTATTTGTCATTCATTAATAGTATTTTAACTCTGTGGCTTACTGACGAAGAAACATGATATTTGGTGATGGAGAAGAAACATATTGAATATAATTACATCTAATTTACCATAATTTAATGTGAAATGGTAATTATAAATAACTTTGAGTTTGGATATTTAATTTTAATTTTTACCTATATTATATAAAATATATGTCATGGATTATAGTCTTTTAGCTTTGTTTTTTAGTGGGGAAAATTTAAATTTTGTGATGGAGTAGAAAAACAAAATATAATTAATTTTTCACATCTGATATAGTCTATTACTTTTTTCTTAGTGATAAAAAAAACATAAAACTTTGGGATGGTGAGGAAAAATATAGAATATTTGTAGATGTAATATACCATAAGTCAATGTGAATACGATGGATATAAATAAGATTGAGCTTGATTATTTTATTTTAATTGATTTGCATACGTATAAGTTATGGGTCATTCATTTGCAGTCTCTTAACTTAGTTTCTTAGAGGTGAAGAAACCAAAGTTTTGGTGATGGAGAAGAAGAGAAACATGGAGATTTATTACATCTATTATACCATAATAAAATCTGATTATGGTGAACACAAATAAAATTGAGATTGAATATTTAATTTTAGTTATTACCCATGTAGATATAATTTTTTGTCATTCATTAATAGTCTTTTAATTCTGTGGCTTACTGACGAAGAAACATGAAATTTGGTGATGGAGAAGAAACATATTGAATATATTTACATCTAATTTACCATAATTCAATGTGAAATGGTAATTATAAATAAATTTAAGATTTATTATTTAATTTTAATTTTTACCTATATTATATAAAATATATGTCATGGATTTTAGTCTTTTAGCTTTGTTTTTTAGTGGGGAAAATTTAAATTTTGTGATGGAGTAGAAAAACAAAATATAATTAATTTTTCACATATGATATAGTGTATTATTTATTTTCTAAGTGATAAAAAAAACATAAAACTTTGGGATGGTGAGGAAAAATATAGAATATTTGTAGATGTAATATACCATAAGTCAATGTGAATACGATGAATATAAACAATATTGAGCTTGATTATTTTATTTTAATTGATTTGCATACGTATAAATTATGGGTCATTCGTTTGTAGTCTCTTAACTTAGTTTCTTAGAGGTGAAGAAACCAAAGTTTTGGTGATGGAGAAGAAGAAAGACATAAATTTTTTTTACATCTATTATACCATAATAAAATGTGATTATGGTGAACGCAAATAAAATTGTGATGGATTATTTAATTTTAGTTATTACCCATGTAGATATAATTTGTTTGTCATTCATTAATAGTCTTTTAACTCTGTGGCTTACTGACGAAGAAACATGAAATTTGGTGATGGAGAAGAAACATATTGAATATATTTACATCTAATTTACCATAATTCAATGTGAAATGGTAATTATAAATAAATTTGAGCTTGATTATTTAATTTTAATTTTTACCTATATTATATAAAATATATTTAATGGATTATAGTCTTTTAGCTTTGTTTTTTAGTGGGGAAAATTTAAATTTTGTGATGGAGTAGAAAAACAAAATATAATTAATTTTTCACATCTGATATAGTCTATTATTTTTTTCTTAATGATAAAGAAAACATGAAACTTTGGGATGGTGAGGAAAAATATAGAATATTTTTAGATGTAATATACCATAAGTCAATGTGAATACGATGAATATAAACAATATTGAGCTTGATTATTTTATTTTAATTGATTTGCATACGTATAAGTTATGTGTCATTCGTTTGTAGTCTCTTAACTTAGTTTCTTAGAGGCGAAGAAACCAAAGTTTTGGTGATGGAGAAGAAGAAAAACATGGAGATTTATTACATCTATTATACCATAATAAAATGTGATTATGGTGAACACAAATAAAATTGAGATTGAATATTTAATTTTAGTTATTACCAATGTAGATATAATTTTTTGTCATTCATTAATAGTCTTTTAACTCTGTGGCTTACCGACGAAGAAACATGAAGTTTGGTGATGAAGAAGAAACATATTGAATATATTTATATCTAATTTACCATAATTCAATGTGAAATGGTAATTATAAATAAATTTGAGTTTGATTAATTAATTTTTATTTTTATCTATATTATATAAAATATATGTCGTGGATTATAGTCTTTTAGCTTTGTTTTTTAATGGAAAAAATTTAAATTTTGTGATGGAGTAGAAAAAACAAAATATATTTAATTTTTCCCATATGCTATAGTCTATTATTTTTTTTATTAGTGATAAAACAAACCTAAAACTTTGGGATGGTGAGGAAACATATAAGATATTTTTAGATGTAATATACCATAAGTCAATGTGAATCCGATGAATATAAATAATGTTGAGCTTGATTATTTTATTTTAATTGTTTTGTATACGTATAGGTTATGGGTCATTCATTTGTAGTCTCTTAACTTAGTTTCTTAGAGGCGAAGATACCAAATTTTTGGTGATGGAGAAGAAGAAAAACATAGAAATTTTTTACATCTATTACCCATGTAGATATAATTTATTTGTCATTCATTAATAGTCTTTTAACTCTGTGGCTTACTGACGAAGAAACATGAAATTTGGTGATGGAGAAGAAGCATATTGAATATATTTACATCTAATTTACCATAATTCAATGTGAAATGTTAATTATAAATAAATTTGAGCTTGATTATTTAATTTTAATTTTTATCTATATTATATAAAATATATGTCATGGATTATAGTCTTTTAACTTTGTTTTTTAGTGGGGAAAATTTAAATTTTGTGATGGAGTAGAAAAACAAAATATAATTAATTTTTCCCATATGCTATAGTCTATTATTTTTTTTCTTAGTGATAAAAAAAACCTAAAACTTTGATATGGTGAGGAAAAATATAAAATATTTTTAGATGTAATATACCATAAGTCAATGTGAATACGATGAATATGAATAATATTGAGCTTGATTATTTTATTTTAATTGATTTGCATACGTATAAGTTATGGGTCATTCGTTTGCAGTCTCTTAACTTAGTTTCTTAGAGGCGAAGAAACCAAAGTTTTGATGATGGAGAAGAAGAAAAACATAGAAATTTATTACATCTATTATACCATAATAAAATGTGATTATGGTGAACACAAATAAAATTGAGATTTTAGTTATTACCCATGAAGATATAATTTATTTGTCATTCATTAATAGTCTTTTAACTCTGTGGCTTACTGACGAAGAAACATGAAATTTGGTGATGGAGAAGAAACATATTGAATATATTTAAATGTAATTTACCATAATTCAATGCGAAATGCTAATTATAAATAAATTTGAGCTTGATTATTTAATTTTAATTTTTACCTATATTATATAAAATATATGGCATGGATTATAGTCTTTTAGCTTTGTTTTTTAGTGGGGAAAATTTAAATTTTGTTGTGGAGTAGAAAAATAAAATATAATTAATTTTTTACATCTGATATAGTCTATTATTATTTTTTCTTAATGATAAAAAAACCTAAAACTTTGGGATGGTGAGGAAAAATATAGAATTTTTTTAGATGTAATATACCTTTAGTCAATGTGAATACGATGAATATAAATAATATTGAGCTTGATTATTTAACTTTAATTGTTTTCCAAACATATAAATTATGGGTCATTGGTTTGTAGTCTCTTAACTTAGTTTCTTAGAGGTGAAGAAACCAAAGTTTTGGTGATGGAGAAGAAGAAAGACATAGAAATATTTTACATCTATTATACCATAACAAAATGTGATTATGGTGAACGCAAATAAAATTGAGATTGAATATTGAATTTTAGTTATTACCCATGTAGATATAATTTGTTTGTCATTCATTAATACTCTTTTAACTCTGCGGCTTACTGACGAAGAAACATGAAATTTGGTGATGGAGAAGAAACATATTGAATATATTTACATCTAATTTACCATAATTCAATGTGAAATGGTAATTATAAATAAATTTGAGCTTGATTATTTAATTTTAATTTTTATCTATATTATATAAAATATATGTCATGGATTATAGTCTTTTAGCTTTGTTTTTTAGTGGGGAAAATTTAAATTTTGTGATGGAGTAGAAAAACAAAATATAATTAATTTTTCCCATATGCTATAGTCTATTATTTTTTTTCTTAGTGATAAAAAAAACCTAAAACTTTGATATGGTGAGGAAAAATATAAAATATTTTTAGATGTAATATACCATAAGTCCATGTGAATACGATGAATATAAATAATATTGAGCTTGATTATTTTATTTTAATTGTTTTGTATACGTATATGTTATGGGTCATTCATTTGTAGTCTCTTAACTTAGTTTCTTAGAGGCGAAGAAACCAAAGTTTTGGTGATGGAGAAGAAGAAAAACATAGAAATTTTTTACATCTATTACCCATGTAGATATAATTTATTTGTCATTCATTAATAGTCTTTTAACTCTGTGGCTTACTGACGAAGAAACATGAAATTTGTTGATGGAGAAGAAACATATTGAATATATTTACATCTAATGTACCGTAATTCAATGCGAAATGCTAATTATAAATAAATTTGAGCTTGATTATTTAATTTTAATTTTTACCTATATTATATAAAATATATGTCATGGATTATAGTCTTTTAGCTTTGTTTTTTAGTGGGGAAAATTTAAATTTTGTGATGGAGTAGAAAAACAAAATATAATTAATTTTTCACATCTGATATAGTCTACTATTTTTATTCTTAGTGATAAAAAAAACATAAAACTTTGGGATGGTGAGGAAAAATATAGAATATTCGTAGATGTAATATACCATAAGTCAATGTGAATACGGTGAATATAAACAATATTGAGCTTGATTATTTTATTTTAATTGATTTGCATACGTATAAGTTATGGGTCATTCGTTTGTAGTCTCTTAACTTAGTTTCTTAGAGGCGAAGAAACCAAAGTTTTGGTGATGGAGAAGAAGAAAAACATAGAAATTTATTACATCTATTATACCATAATAAAATGTGATTATGGTGAACACAAATAAAATTGAGATTTTAGTTATTACCCATGAAGATATAATTTATTTGTCATTCATTAATAGTCTTTTAACTCTGTGGCTTACTGACGAAGAAACATGAAATTTGGTGATGGAGAAGAAACATATTGAATATATTTACATCTAATTTACCATAATTCAATGTGAAATGCAAATTATAAATAAATTTGAGCTTGATTATTTAATTTTATTTTTTACCTATATTATATAAAATATATGTCATGGATTATAGTCTTTTAACTTTGTTTTTTAGTGGGGAAAACCTAAAATTTTGTGATGGAGTAGAAAAACAAAATATGATTAATTTTTCCCATCTACTATAGTCTATTATTTTTTTTCTTAGTGATAAAAATAACCTAAAACTTTGGAATGGTGAGGAAAAATATAGATTTTTTTAGATGTAATATACCATAAGCCAATATGAATACGATGAATATAAACAATATTGAGCTTGATTATTTAATTTTAATTGTTTTGCATACCTATAAATTATGGGTCATTCGTTTATAGTCTCTTAACTTAGTTTCTTAGAGGTCAAGATACCAAAGTTTTGGTGATGGAGAAGTAGAAAGACATAGAAATTTTTGACATCTATTACCCATGTAGATATAATTTATTTGTCATTCATTAATAGTATTTTGACTTTGTGGCTTACTGATGAAGAAACATGAAATTTGGTGATGGAGAAGAAACATATTGAATATATTTACATCTAATTTACCATAATTCAATGCGAAATGGTAATTATAAATAAATTTGAGCTTGATTATTTAATTTTAATTTTTACCTATATTATATAAAATATATGTCATGGATTATAGTCTTTTAGCTTTGTTTTTTAGTGGGGAAAGTTTAAATTTTGTGATGGAGTAGAAAAACAAAATATAATTAATTTTTCACATCTGATATAGTCTATTATTTTTTTTCTTAGTGATAAAAAAAACATAAAACTTTGGGATGGTGAGGAAAAATATAGAATATTTGTAGATGTAATATACCATATGTCAATGTGAATACGATGAATATAAACAATATTGAGCTTGATTATTTTATTTTAATTGATTTGCATACGTATAAGTTATGGGTCATTTGTTTGTAGTCTCTTAACTTAGTTTCTTAGAGGCGAAGAAACCAAAGTTTTGGTGATGGAGAAGAAGAAAAACATAGAAATTTATTACATCTATTATACCATAATAAAATGTGATTATGGTGAACACAAATAAAGTTGAGATTTTAGTTATTACCCATGAAGATATAATTTATTTGTCATTCATTAATAGTCTTTTAACTCTGTGGCTTACTGACAAAGAAACATAAAATTTGGTGATGGAGAAGAAACATATTGAATATATTTACATCTAATTTACCATAATTCAAAGTGAAATGGAAATTATAAATAAATTTGAGGTTGATTATTTAATTTTATTTTTTACCTATATTATATAAAATATATGTCATGGATTATATAGTTTTTTAACTTTGTTTTTTAGTGGGGAAAACCTAAAATTTTGTGATGGAGTAGAAAAACAAAATATAATTAATTTTTCCCATCTACTATAGTCTATTATTTTTTTTCTTAGTGATAAAAATAACCTAAAACTTTGGGATGGTGAGGAAAAATATAGAAATTTTTTAGATGTAATATACCATAAGCCAATATGAATACGATGAATATAAACAATATTCAGCTTGATTATTTAATTTTAATTGTTTTGCATACGTATAAATTATGGGTCATTCGTTTGTAGTCTCTTAACTTAATTTCTTAGAGGTAAAGATACCAAAGTTTTGGTGATGGAGAAGTAGAAAGACATAGAAATGTTTTACATCTATTATCCATGTAGATATAATTTATTTGTCATTCATTAATAGTCTTTTAACTTTGTGGCTTACTGACGAAGAAACATGAAATTTGGTGATGGAGAAGAAACATATTGAATATATTTTACATCTAATTTACCATAATTCAATGCGAAATGGTAATTATAAATAAATTTGAGCTTGATTATTTAATTTTAATTTTTACCTATATTATATAAAATATATGTCATGGATTATAGTCTTTTAGCTTTGTTTTTTAGTGGGGAAAATTTAAATTTTGTGATGGAGTAGAAAAACAAAATATAATTAATTTTTCACATCTGATATAGTCTATTATTTTGTTTTCTTAGTGATAAAAAAAACATAAAACTTTGGGATGGTGAGGAAAAATATAGAATATTTGTAGATGTAATATACCATATGTCAATGTGAATACGATGAATATAAACAATATTGAGCTTGATTATTTTATTTTAATTGATTTGCATACGTATAAGTTATGGGTCATTTGTTTGTAGTCTCTTAACTTAGTTTCTTAGAGGCGAAGAAACCAAAGTTTTGGTGATGGAGAAGAAGAAAAACATAGAAATTTATTACATCTATTATACCATAATAAAATGTGATTATGGTGAACACAAATAAAATTGAGATTTTAGTTATTACCCATGAAGATATAATTTATTTGTCATTCATTAATAGTCTTTTAACTCTGTCGCTTACTGACGAAGAAACATGAAATTTGGTGATGGAGAAGAAACATATTGAATATATTTACATCTAATTTACCATAATTCAATGTGAAATGGAAATTATAAATAAATTTGAGGTTGATTATTTAATTTTATTTTTTACCTATATTATATAAAATATATGTCATGGATTATATAGTCTTTTAACTTTGTTTTTTAGTGGGGAAAACCTAAAATTTTGTGATGGAGTAGAAAAACAAAATATAATTAATTTTTCCCATCTACTATAGTCTATTATTTTTTTTCTTAGTGATAAAAATAACCTAAAACTTTGGGATGGTGAGGAAAAATATAGAATTTTTTTAGATGTAATATACCATAAGCCAATATGAATACGATGAATATAAACAATATTCAGCTTGATTATTTAATTTTAATTGTTTTGCATACGTATAAATTATGGGTCATTCGTTTGTAGTCTCTTAACTTAGTTTCTTAGAGGTAAAGATACCAAAGTTTTGGTGATGGAGAAGTAGAAAGACATAGAAATGTTTTACATCTATTACCCATGTAGATATAATTTATTTGTCATTCATTAATAGTCTTTTAACTTTGTGGCTTACTGACGAAGAAACATGAAATTTGGTGATGGAGAAGAAACATATTGAATATATTTACATCTAATTTACCATAATTCAATGCGAAATGGTAATTATAAATAAATTTGAGCTTGATTATTTAATTTTAATTTTTACCTATATTATATAAAATATATGTCATGGATTATAGTCTTTTAGCTTTGTTTTTTAGTGGGGAAAATTTAAATTTTGTGATGGAGTAGAAAAACAAAAATATAATTAATTTTTCACATCTGATATACTCTATTATTTTTTTTCTTAGTGATAAAAAAAACATAAAACTTTGGGATGGTGAGGAAAAATATAGAATATTTGTAGATGTAATATACCATATGTCAATGTGAATACGATGAATATAAACAATATTTAGCTTGATTATTTTATTTTAATTGATTTGCATACGTATAAGTTATGGGTCATTTGTTTGTAGTCTCTTAACTTAGTTTCTTAGAGGCGAAGAAACCAAAGTTTTAGTGATGGAGAAGAAGAAAAACATAGAAATTTATTACATCTATTATACCATAATAAAAATGTGATTATGGTGAACACAAATAAAATTGAGATTTTAGTTATTACCCATGAAGATATAATTTATTTGTCATTCATTAATAGTCTTTTAACTCTGTGGCTTACTGATGAAGAAACATGAAATTTGGTGATGGAGAAGAAACATATTGAATATATTTACATCTAATTTACCATAATTCAATGTGAAATGGAAATTATAAATAAATTTGAGGTTGATTATTTAATTTTATTTTTTACCTATATTATATAAAATATATGTCATGGATTATATAGTCTTTTAACTTTGTTTTTTAGTGGGGGAAAACCTAAAATTTTGTGATGGAGTAGAAAAACAAAATATAAATAATTTTTCCCATCTACTATAGTCTATTATTTTTTTTCTTAGTGATAAAAATAACCTAAAACTTTGGGATGGTGAGGAAAAATATAGAATTTTTTTAGATGTAATATACCATAAGCCAATATGAATACGATGAATATAAACAATATTCAGCTTGATTATTTAATTTTAATTGTTTTGCATACGTATAAATTATGGGTCATTCGTTTGTAGTCTCTTAACTTAGTTTCTTAGAGGTAAAGATACCAAAGTTTTGGTGATGGAGAAGTAGAAAGACATAGAAATGTTTTACATCTATTACCCATGTAGATATAATTTATTTGTCATTCATTAATAGTCTTTTAACTTTGTGGCTTACTGACGAAGAAACATGAAATTTGGTGATGGAGAAGAAACATATTGAATATATTTACATCTAATTTACCATAATTCAATGCGAAATGGTAATTATAAATAAATTTGAGCTTGATTATTTAATTTTAATTTTTACCTATATTATATAAAATATATGTCATGGATTATAGTCTTTTAGCTTTGTTTTTTAGTGGGGAAAATTTAAATTTTGTGATGGAGTAGAAAAACAAAATATAATTAATTTTTCACATCTGATATACTCTATTATTTTTTTTCTTAGTGATAAAAAAAACATAAAACTTTGGGATGGTGAGGAAAAATATAGAATATTTGTAGATGTAATATACCATATGTCAATGTGAATACGATGAATATAAACAATATTTAGCTTGATTATTTTATTTTAATTGATTTGCATACGTATAAGTTATGGGTCATTTGTTTGTAGTCTCTTAACTTAGTTTCTTAGAGGCGAAGAAACCAAAGTTTTGGTGATGGAGAAGAAGAAAAACATAGAAATTTATTACATCTATTATACCATAATAAAATGTGATTATGGTGAACACAAATAAAATTGAGATTTTAGTTATTACCCATGAAGATATAATTTATTTGTCATTCATTAATAGTCTTTTAACTCTGTGGCTTACTGATGAAGAAACATGAAATTTGGTGATGGAGAAGAAACATATTGAATATATTTACATCTAATTTACCATAATTCAATGTGAAATGGTAATTATAAATAAATTTGAGGTTGATTATTTAATTTTATTTTTTACCTATATTATATAAAATATATGTCATGGATTATATAGTCTTTTAACTTTGTTTTTTAGTGGGGAAAACCTAAAATTTTGTGATGGAGTAGAAAAACAAAATATAAATAATTTTTCCCATCTACTATAGTCTATTATTTTTTTTTCTTAGTGATAAAAATAACCTAAAACTTTGGGATGGTGAGGAAAAATATAGAATTTTTTTAGATGTAATATACCATAAGCCAATATGAATACGATGAATATAAACAATATTCAGCTTGATTATTTAATTTTAATTGTTTTGCATACGTATAAATTATGGGTCATTCGTTTGTAGTCTCTTAACTTAGTTTCTTAGAGGTAAAGATACCAAAGTTTTGGTGATGGAGAAGTAGAAAGACATAGAAATGTTTTACATCTATTACCCATGTAGATATAATTTATTTGTCATTCATTAATAGTCTTTTAACTTTGTGGCTTACTGACGAAGAAACATGAAATTTGGTGATGGAGAAGAAACATATTGAATATATTTACATCTAATTTACCATAATTCAATGCGAAATGGTAATTATAAATAAATTTGAGCTTGATTATTTAATTTTAATTTTTACCTATATTATATAAAATATATGTCATGGATTATAGTCTTTTAGCTTTGTTTTTTAGTGGGGAAAATTTAAATTTTGTGATGGAGTAGAAAAACAAAATATAATTAATTTTTCACATCTGATATACTCTATTATTTTTTTTCTTAGTGATAAAAAAAACATAAAACTTTGGGATGGTGAGGAAAAATATAGAATATTTGTAGATGTAATATACCATATGTCAATGTGAATACGATGAATATAAACAATATTTAGCTTGATTATTTTATTTTAATTGATTTGCATACGTATAAGTTATGGGTCATTTGTTTGTAGTCTCTTAACTTAGTTTCTTAGAGGCGAAGAAACCAAAGTTTTGGTGATGGAGAAGAAGAAAAACATAGAAATTTATTACATCTATTATACCATAATAAAATGTGATTATGGTGAACACAAATAAAATTGAGATTTTAGTTATTACCCATGAAGATATAATTTATTTGTCATTCATTAATAGTCTTTTAACTCTGTGGCTTACTGATGAAGAAACATGAAATTTGGTGATGGAGAAGAAACATATTGAATATATTTACATCTAATTTACCATAATTCAATGTGAAATGGTAATTATAAATAAATTTGAGGTTGATTATTTAATTTTATTTTTTACCTATATTATATAAAATATATGTCATGGATTATATAGTCTTTTAACTTTGTTTTTTAGTGGGGAAAACCTAAAATTTTGTGATGGAGTAGAAAAACAAAATATAAATAATTTTTCCCATCTACTATAGTCTATTATTTTTTTTCTTAGTGATAAAAATAACCTAAAACTTTGGGATGGTGAGGAAAAATATAGAATTTTTTTAGATGTAATATACCATAAGCCAATATGAATACGATGAATATAAACAATATTCAGCTTGATTATTTAATTTTAATTGTTTTGCATACGTATAAATTATGGGTCATTCGTTTGTAGTCTCTTAACTTAATTTCTTAGAGGTAAAGATACCAAAGTTTTGGTGATGGAGAAGTAGAAAGACATAGAAATGTTTTACATCTATTACCCATGTAGATATAATTTATTTGTCATTCATTAATAGTCTTTTAACTTTGTGGCTTACTGACGAAGAAACATGAAATTTGGTGATGGAGAAGAAACATATTGAATATATTTACATCTAATTTACCATAATTCAATGCGAAATGGTAATTATAAATAAATTTGAGCTTGATTATTTAATTTTAATTTTTACCTATATTATATAAAATATATGTCATGGATTATAGTCTTTTAGCTTTGTTTTTTAGTGGGGAAAATTTAAATTTTGTGATGGAGTAGAAAAACAAAATATAATTAATTTTTCACATCTGATATAGTCTATTATTTTTTTCTTAGTGATAAAAAAAACATAAAACTTTGGGATGGTGAGGAAAAATATAGAATATTTGTAGATGTAATATACCATATGTCAATGTGAATACGATGAATATAAACAATATTGAGCTTGATTATTTTATTTTAATTGATTTGCATACGTATAAGTTATGGGTCATTTGTTTGTAGTCTCTTAACTTAGTTTCTTAGCGGCGAAGAAACCAAAGTTTTGGTGATGGAGAAGAAGAAAAACATAGAAATTTATTACATCTATTATACCATAATAAAATGTGATTATGGTGAACACAAATAAAATTGAGATTTTAGTTATTACCCATGAAGATATAATTTATTTGTCATTCATTAATAGTCTTTTAACTCTGTGGCTTACTGACGAAGAAACATGAAATTTGGTGATGGAGAAGAAACATATTGAATATATTTACATCTAATTTACCATAATTCAATGTGAAATGGAAATTATAAATAAATTTGAGGTTGATTATTTAATTTTATTTTTTACCTATATTATATAAAATATATGTCATGGATTATATAGTCTTTTAACTTTGTTTTTTAGTGGGGAAAACCTAAAATTTTGTGATGGAGTAGAAAAACAAAGTATAAATAATTTTTCCCATCTACTATAGTCTATTATTTTTTTTCTTAGTGATAAAAATAACCTAAAACTTTGGGATGGTGAGGAAAAATATAGAATTTTTTTAGATGTAATATACCATAAGCCAATATGAATACGATGAATATAAACAATATTCAGCTTGATTATTTAATTTTAATTGTTTTGCATACGTATAAATTATGGGTCATTCGTTTGTAGTCTCTTAACTTAATTTCTTAGAGGTAAAGATACCAAAGTTTTGGGTGATGGAGAAGTAGAAAGACATAG
>CAWUDS030007241.1:0-24057 GCA_963859935.3 Lathyrus sativus
ATCAACGTCTTCGAGATTCGTTGTCCAGATTCATCCGTCGTGTTCTTCAATCAAGATCTTCAAACTTCAGCAGCGATCCTCAAACCACCAACCGTTCCTCTTAAGTTACGCATCAGTAACGTTGATGTGGATGGAAACGGGACGAAGCAGAAGAAACAGAAAGAGATGATGTTGAGTGTATTGATGACGGCCATGAACAGTACGAGAGAAGAAGGAGAATTAGGGTTCTGAGAAGGTGGAATGAGAAAGAGAGAGAGGAGACCCCATGTGGATTGGGCCTTGGGCCCATTAGTTTGTTTTCGTCCGTACAAGCCCCGTTTTGGACACACACCTCTTTCGTTTTTTGTTTTTTCTAGGATGGATTATGGGTTGGGCCCAATGAAGTGCTACTGGTGGATACCCCTCTACTTCACTTCTGCACCCCTTCCCCATTTTTCTGGGCTGAAGCTAGTTAGTGGGCTGGGCCCTTATTGTTGTGTTTTATTTTTCTGCAGATTGTAACCCCCTTGTAATAACTTTTACCCCCTCCCTTTATATTTTCTTTTCTATTTTATTTTATATGGTTTTTGTTGCTTTATATAGAAATATGAGAATAAAAAAATATGTGAAAAAAAAGGAAGTATAAAAAGAATATTTGCAAAAAGACTTGAGAAAAGAATATTGAAAAAAAGGAATATTGAAAAAGAATATTGAAAAAGAATGAGAAAAAGAATATTGAAAAAAGAAGAAAAAATATTAGTATAGATTTTCTATTTTCTTTTAGAGTATATTTTTCTTCATGGAGTTTATTTTAGGGATAGTTTTAAATGTCCATCTGTTAGGGGACTTTTTACCTTTTTAGAGGTAGTTTTAGAAGTCCACTTGTTAGGGGACTATTTTCCACTTGATTTTCCATTATAGATGGACAGGATAGGATTTTTCTAGGAGTTTATTTTCCGTATTCAATCATTGTAATCATTTTCAGAAGATTAATAAAACGAGATTTGAGTTGTGGTCCGAAAGTAGGCGAACTACAGCTGCTCTGATTTCTCGTACCAGACGAGGATATGTAGGCATAGGATGCGATATCCTAGCGAGCACACTAACAACTAACCTCTTGTTCTCTCGCTGCTGTGCGATCGAGACTTTCCCGCTGACGACTGTTGTTATCCCTTTCTCTTGCCCGAGTGCATTTGAGACCAGACCGTAGTTTTTCCCATAGGTTCCTGTACCTCTCAAACCAGATTAATTTCTCGCTCCTGTGTGAGAACACCCAGCCTAGCCGTAGTTAGTCTGAACTACGTAAGCTCTGATCTTCCATGCAGTGTGGAAGTACGTAGGCACAAGATGCGAAGTCTTGGCGAGCCAATTCCCTGTAGTTTCCCGAACTACGTTGACTCTGACTTTCTCTCTTGAGAATACGTATGCATAGAGTGTGACGCTCTATCGAGTCAATTCCCTTCCGTTTAGATTTAGCAGCCGTAGATAGATTGTTTTGCATCCTATAGACAAACCAAGCAAGCGTAGATCCTGTCGTAGTACGACGGACGTGAGGGGTGCTAATACCTTCCCCTTGCGTAACCGACTCCCGAACCCAGGTTTTGGTTGCGACGACCATACCTTTCCCGTTTTTTGCGAGGTTTACTTCGAGCGTTTCCTTTCCCTCCGTTGGGATAAATAACGCACGGTGGCGACTCTTCTATCAGTCGGCGCCGATTTTCGCAGTAGCAACAGAATGGTGTCAAAACTGAGACAACTCTGCTGAGAAACAAAGAAGCGAAGAAAGAACTCTGCGTAGGAATGCAGAAGAAAAGAGATAACTCTACAGGGGATAAAACGAGATAATGGCGATGGAGCCGGGGAAAAAAGGAGTACAGGACTAGAATCAAAATAAAGGTAAGATCCACGGGGGACTCAGTGTATTAACAGCAAGCAGTGATTAACTGGAGAAAGATAAGAGTAAAACTTTGTGGGGAGAGCAAAAAAAAGGTTAGGTGTCAACAGACGGACTGTGACGAACCAGGAGAAAGAGAGTACCGAACCAAAGAAAGGTGTTTGACTCGGAGGGGAAATCAGTATATTAACTGATAAATAGTGATTAATCGGAAAGAAAAATGAACTGGTTTTAACCGATAAATGGTGATTAACCAAAAGACAGGTGTGGAACCAAGCGAAGGTTGTGACCCAAAGAACGGCACATTGACTGAACAAACAACACTTGGCCAAAGAAAAGGGGTATTTGAACTGAACAAAGGTTACTAACCCAAAGCTGGCAGTGTTTGAACCAAAGAAAGGTTGCTAACTACGAGGGTTCGGTGTTTAACAGACGGACTGTGATTAACCGAAAAGAATGAGTGATTAACCAAGAGAATGTGATTAACTCAAAAGAAACTCAGTATCTTAATAGATGGACTATGGTTAACTGAGGAAAAGGGTTATTGGTTCAAACAGGCGGACTGTGATCAACCAAAAGACGGGTGATTAACCAAGAGAAGGTGATTAACCCAAAGAAAAAGTTGGTTTTAACGGGCGCACCGTGATCAACCAAAGATCAGGTGATTAGTCGGAAGAAGGCAATTAACCCAAAGAAAGTTGGTTTTAACGAGCAGACCATGATCAACCAAAGATCGGGTGATTAGCCGGAAGAAGGCGATTAACCTAAAGAAAAATCTGTATTAACAGGCATACTGCGATTAACTGAGGAAAAGATAGTTGGTGTTTAACTGTTAGACAGTGATGAACCAAACACGGAGGAGAAAAAACCAAGAGAAGGTTGAAAACTCTGATGGGGAAATAGGTTTTAACAGTAAAACTGTGTAAACCAGAGAATAAAGATTGACTTAGATGAGGAAGAAGGGAATTAGGTTTAAACAGAAGGACAGTTGATCAACCAAGGAAAATAGTGATTACGAATCTCTGAGGAAACCAAGAAGAGAGTGATTGGCCGAGAGAGAAAAGAGTGTTGGCTTGAAAGGAGGAAGCTACTTCCAAAAAGGA
This sequence comes from Lathyrus sativus, assembly GCA_963859935.3. Classification (NCBI taxonomy): domain Eukaryota; kingdom Viridiplantae; phylum Streptophyta; class Magnoliopsida; order Fabales; family Fabaceae; genus Lathyrus; species Lathyrus sativus. Next base: position 2,977 of record CAWUDS030007241.1, read on the forward strand.
GGTAAGGGTGCAAGTGATTAAGGATCGACTCGACTCGAGAAAGCAGGGATACCATAGTAAGGAGGTAGAGATGACTACTCCAGGAACAGGGTCATTTGTCCCCTACCCAAAATAGTCAGAATGAGTGTAGGAATTCTCCACTCTCATTCCTTCTCTAACACCAAAGTGTGGTGCAAGAACTGATGGCACAACGATGCCAAATTTGTACAGTGCTCCCATGCTTTGTGAATATTCAACTCTACCGGGAAAGGGGGAAGGGAAAAGATCTAGAAGATCCAAAGGAGAAGAAAGAGAGAAGGATCAATTAATCAAAATGATGTTTCGATTTATCAATCAAAAGGGGGCTGATGCCAACAATTTTTCAAAGGGATGAAAAACCATTAAAGCAAAAGGTTGATTTATTGATTGTACAAGATTGAGTTCACTCCAAAGAGGAATGAACTCAACGCAGACATGAATAAAAGTGAAAAACAGTACCAAAATAATTAGCATGTAACACAACCCGTGTAGCAAGTGATCAACGAAATATGCAAGAATGATCATGATCAAAGTATCAAAAATGCACATAATCGAGAATTGACAAATGACCTATTCAAATATTGCATAAATGCTTTTAAGGATAGGTGAATAGATCATAAACCATTCATAAATGTTAAGCATATCAAGCCATGGAAGTTATATGAAGATAGGATAGCAAACAAGCTTGAAAATGGGCAAAAATGGCATTCTGCCACTAAAGTAACTGGTTACTCTATATCAGGTAACCGGTTACATGCTTAAAAAAAACAAATGAAAAATAAATAGAGTAATCGATTACTTTGTTTTTCCTAGAAAGTGAGTAACCGGTTACCACTGTGATAGTGGTAAAAACAGCTTTTTGAAAAATCACTTTCAATAACCAAAAGATTTCCTCAATCATCCACATGCTATGCTTGACATTTGTGCACAAAAAATGAAGTCCAAAAGCACTTAAACATCAATTAATCATCAATGGAAGGCATTAAACATGAAGAGAAAAGATCAAGAAATCACATGATTAAGCAAAACCAAAAAAAACGATCGAACTACATCGTAAACGCGCGAAATAGATCAAAACGGTAAATCAAGTGAAATATACCTAACCTACAAGGCTGAGATTTGCCTTGGATGTTGTTTTTATTGATATATGATGAGAATTAAGCCAAGAAACCCAGATAATTCCAAGCTTGAGATCAAATCATAGCGAAACCGATGAAAATGCGATAAATGCTCTGAATATCGATTTGCACCGAAGAAGCTTGAGATGATTACTTGAATTGGAGAAGAATCAACCGTAAATCCAAAAAGCCCAGCAATAATATGGTTGAATGAGGTTTAACTCAAGAGAATAGAAATTTAGATGTGAAGATTGCTACACTCCAATGGTGGAAATTGAGCTTTTGTGAGGTTTTGGGAAGATGATGGAGATGAATGTGCAAATGTTGCAGAAAATTCAGAGAGAATGTGAGAGAATTGAGAGTGATCAATGGGGAAAATTTGGGAGAATGATTGGATTTTTTCAAACCCCCTTGTGAAATGGCAGTGACTTGCTTATATAGAGTTTTGCTTCGGAGTTTATAGGTTTGGAGTGAGCTTTGGATGTAGCCTCGGAACTAGCCTTGGAGTTAGTTAGGCTCAACTCACTGAGTTAGAGGTTAACGCAATTAGTCAGGTAGTTGACTCGTAACCATCCCAATGCAAGTTGAAAATCCAATGGTTCACATGCTTGGAAACAAAGGTGTATGATGGTCTTAATTGGAAATGATGTATTGGAGAAAATGCCTTCAAGTATCTTGAAAGGTCTTGAATTATCTAGAAATGTCTAGAATGTTCCACACAATGCTAGAACCAAATGGACTCCCAAAATGTAGAGAGAAAAGTGGTTGTCACAAAAATGAAGTAAAATCTGCATTTTTACACAAAGTAACTGGTTACTCTGTTTTTCCTAGAAACTGGGTAACCGGTTACTTCAGGAAAAATTTGCATATTTGCTTGAAAAATGGTGTTGTGGCCATAGTTTCGATTTTCCACCTTTAGATCTGATGAATAGGCATAGATACCTTCATTGTGTGCTTGTTTTGATAATGTGATATCTTTGAGAGGATGTGATTAGTTGGGCTTGCAAAACTTGAATATTCCTGCAACAGAAATCACAGAGAAAAAAATGCTAATGCATATGTCAGCGATGCGAATGCACATGCTTATGCAAAAGGGAAAAAAAGAGGTCAAATTTCGGGTTACGATAGGTGCCATTACCGAATTTCGGGTAAAATAGGACCACAATTGACTGTAGGTTATTGGGATCAGATTAATCTTCCTTTGAGCATGACTCTGATGTGTTCTCTGATGAAACTGTGATAGAAAATTCGGGATTACCTGAGTGGAAGGAGCAACATCAGCAGGAACTTTCTTACCACCTTCCAGCATGGTACCATCGTATCCACAAGGCACAAGAGAGAACTCCTTACTGTTGTAAGTAATCACCATTGGTTCTGGGATTTTAAAATGCGGAACTGTGACATACACCTTTTCTCTAGTGATATGAAGAAGTTTCTGATCCAACATATCTTGGAGATCTCTTTTCACAATAGAACATCCACGAGGATTTTTTGAACAAATTTTGCAAGCAGCGTGATTATGCTCGTAATGGGTAAGCCTACACAAATTGACGTGCATATCCTCCAAAGATCCTCTTATTAAATTTACATCAGAGATACAGTATTCTGCAAGACATCCTTCCACAGTGTTTTCATGCTTGGGTAATAGACTCGTCGAGACATTGGGTCCAGAATTTTCAAAAGACAAAATACCACTTTGTACCAGTTTTTGTACTTCAGCTTTCAGAGCAAAACAATGTTCAATGTCATGACTGGGTGCCCCTTGATAATATGGACAAAAATGATTTACTTAAACCACCATGGGAGATCCTTTGGGATGGTCGGCGGATTCCTTGTTTGCACCATATTCTTTTGTACTAAAGCGGGATATAATTCAGAATAGGCCATTAGGATTGGGTCAAACTAATCCATATGTTGTTTACTTTTGCTACGAGATCCTCCATGTTTCTCTTGCGGAATAGAATTAGCAGCTTGTTCCTTCTCCTTGGATAAACCTTCCACAAGCTTTTTAGAGTTGCTAGCAGCGCTAAGGGGAGCCACAGAAATGGGCATTGACATGATTTTAGAAATCACGGTCCATTGAAATGGAGTTTGAGGAATATGAGGAGAAAGTTGATTTTGGGTAGTAACCAGAGTTTCAACCAAAGCAGAGAGCCTTTCCATACCAGCCCTCAAAACAGTCACTTCATTACGGACTTCGTGATTTTCTTGCTCAATGTTCTTCATCTTCTTTCTTTGACTGCTCGAGTATCATACTGATGAACTAGCTTATCTCCTCTGAAACAAGAAGCAAGATTGAGAACCTGGGATGCAAAAAATGCAATGCAAATGCACCAATGCAGATGAATTTCAAGGAACTCAAAGGTTATGTTTGCAAACACCATAAAGTGGATAATACTTTTGATAACGAAAAATCTCATTTTATGGAAAATAGGGTATAATCTCATTATCCAATGGTAAAACCTATGATGTTTGTAAACAAAAGCTTTGAATTGCATGAAACTTTTATGAACATGATGTATGCTCAAATACAGGTATACACATATCCACATATACACATATACATTCAAATAGGCAAAGACTTAGGTTTTAAAATCAACGAGCCTGGAGTAATGGTTACCCATCCCAAATTGGATGGACTAAGGGTTTATCGTACCTGTAGAACAAAGGTTCTAAAAGTTACCAAAGTCATCAGTCTGTCTTTCGGATATTATCAATTTCCCAAATACTCGGTAGTTAATAATATTCTCAAGAGAACCTCTTTCGAGTGCAGTATCGTGTATCAACTATTTTAGGACTACCCCCTCATAGTCATCGCACTATATCCTAAGAAAGGCCAAGTTGAGTTAAGGGTAACTAAAGGTTCTCAGTATCACAGGCTCCTAGTTCGAAAATAGTAAGTGTTTTTATGAATACTCGTTCAACAATACCATTCTCAAGAGGGCCTCAACTGAGTGGTGACTCTCAAGTCAGCTTGGTTGGGAATCAACTCCCTATAAGCCTTCTCAAATATATCATCTTCCTATCATAAATGTGTTTCACCCTAAAATTTGCCCAACCTTATTCACTTGGTTTATGTTTCAATATCATTAGCATTTGCATATAGAGGCATGTACATAGTATAACCATCTGCATAGCATAAGCATAGCAAGTCATCCAACAGGGGACCAATCGTTATTCTCATCTCTAGAGGCCTATCAAGAGGTTATTATCCAAATTCAATATCATTCAAGTCATTAGAAAAGAATTTGAAAGCTGGGAAGTCAATGGATCAAGCAAGTACATCCATCTCCTAACTGAGGGTATCTGAGGATCATCAAAGAAATGGTGAGCTGTGGGCTGAGCATGGGGAGTATCTAGACATCATGGGAGACTTAGAAAGTCATTTGGAGAAGGAGACAAGTCATTGGTGTAGTCACAAGAGTTGCAGTTGAAGACAGTCAACTAGGGTTTCATCTAGGTCAACCCTGGGTCAACTCTAGGTCAAATGACTGATTGAAGGACATTAAGGTCTATTGAAGAGATGTGGGGTTCATCATTTGACACATGGATAAGGATATGATTATATGCTAAGAAGAATTCAAGAGAAATCAAGGAGAAGAGGAGTTTCTAAATTAGGGTTTCTGTGTAAAATCCCCTAGTTTAGGTCAAATTTCCAAGCAAGATAAGTCAAAATGCAAGCTTCAAATGGATCCTTGGCCAACATGGAACTTGTAGAGGATATCAATACCTTTAATTTTAGTGGTGGAAGACATCAAGGAGATTTATAGAACTCAAGTTATGGTCCTTGCAAGTTACACGTCATCTGAGGTATCTGAAATTTTGTCTGTGAAAGTGACTTGACTTCCAAGCAATTTTTACCCCTCAAGGATATTTCAAATGAATTTATGGTAAACATAAGAGTTGTTCCTCATTGTCTTAGATTTCTATAATGGTATAGTATGCCCTCATATGATTTGTGGAACTCTACTTATGGTCTTGGCAAGCAAAGGGTATTTTGGTCATTTGAGAATTATAGGTCATTTCAACCTATGCCTAAAACTCATACAAGGATGCTTCAAATGGAAAACTTTACAACATAAAACTTGTTCCAAATGACATTTTGAGTCTAGAAAAGTGACCATGAGAGATTGTAAAGATTCATAGCACAAGGTTTCAAAATTGTTGGATTTAATGAATAAAAATGGACTTAAAAATGAGATTTTTCATATTTTGGCCAAATGAGGTGAAATTATAGGTCATTTTGAATGGAAAGATCATTTTGAGAACATTGGATAAATTAGAATTTTGAGCTTGGTTCACATTTTGGAAGTTATTCATGGTTGCTTGTAATGGAAGATACATAAACCAAATCCAAGGGAAATTGTGCAAGGGAAGCTTCTCCAAGCTTCTAGGAGTTTCTAACCTCACCTATATATTGATATGAGCAACTCCATGCCATGGTTGGTGATTACATTTTCTCAAAACCACAAGTTTCACACATTTCTCCATTTTTGCAAAACCTCTCAAACTTCATCAAACTCCCATCAATTTCCATTTTTCTTGATTTGATCATCATCATCATCATCCAAGGATCAGAATTCACATATTCATTTGGTGGAATTGCGCAAGAATCGTGCCATAGAACTTCAACATCCAAGGTGCAAGATTTTGGTAATTGCAAGATTCAAGAACTAGGAACAAGATCCATTGCATACAGAATTCATAATCAAGGTCCTTAATCATTTTCCACTCATCACAAGCATCAGATCCAAGGATTTTAGCACCTGTTTTCAAGAATTTGCACCAGGTATGTTTTCCTTCGAATTAGCTAGCATAGTGATCATGGCATAGGATTTTTAGTATATTAGAGACCTAGGTGGTTAGGTGATGGATTTCACAAGGTTTGGAGAAGTTTAATGGAGGTTATCAATGGTGCACTAATTCTGTTAGAGCTTAGAACACCAAGGATATGGCCCTATAATCTTGGCTCAATAGCTCAGAATACTCAGCATAAGTTGTAGATTAGGTTAGGGTAAAGATTGGCAAGGTTTGGTATGGTTGATGACAGGTGTTCATGGTGGATTCTATCTGTTATACCTATCGGGTTCCATTATTGTTTGAGTTTTAGGAGGAGTTATGGTTATGGCTGTGTAGAGGGAGAAATTTAGAGCAACTTTGCTCTTTGGATCGAGGACATCCATGGAGAATTGAGTGAGAACAGGATGGTTGAAGGTGCGTGCATGGGGATGGTTTCTGAAACCCTAGGGTTTGTCCAAGGTTGAAGATGATGGAGGACCACACGATTGCATGTTTGACTTGGACCAAGGACCTGATCGTAGGGCTCACGTTTAAAATGAGATTTGGAGGGAGACCCTGGGCACTAAAACGCCCCGTTTCATTTATTTTCTGACTGGGCTCATGATACCCTTGCTTTTAACACCCCCAGTTGCCAGGCCCAATGCGTTTTTAACTGGAAATATTGCTTTCTGCACCGTTTTAGTCTTTTTTTTATTTTTTCTAATTTCTGAGCATGTGCTGGGCCCAGACGCGCTTGCTATGCGCGCCCCCCCAGTCTGGGCCCAGTTTATCCTTTTAACTGAGTCTGCATGCTTGCTGCACCCCCTTTCCATTAATTCATTTCATTTTATTTCAAAAAAAATATTAATTCTTTTAAAAATCATAATAAATCATAAACTTCATATTTTTTGATGATTCTTTTTGCATTAATTTCTTCAAGATGTCTAGAAAATTATAAAAAATAAAAATTTTATTTTATTTTTTATTTGATATTTTCCCCATATTTTCCAAATAAATGCCTATTTTAGGTGTTTCATTTCATACATGAATTTGATAATTTTTGTTCTAATAGTTGCTTTAATATTTTTCACCCATTCTTTTTAGGTTGATTAATAGACATTGTTAGCTTGTACATGCAATTTAGTTCCCATTTTTAGGAATTAATTTTAGGTGTTTAGCTTAGGTGTGAATAACATGAACAAAATTAGGGATTAAGTGATGACTTAGGTGAATTAGTTCATTTCCCTTAGGACTTAGAGATTGAATATTTTAGATATGGGACTATAGGGACTATGGGTAGTTATTAGATCCCTTAGAAATCACTAGGATTCCCCTACTGCTATTAGTATATTATTGTCTATATTTGATTGATTGGTGTGGTGTGCCCTCTGGGGATTATTGTTTGTCTGTATGGGTATTGGGATTGTTTGGGGATTGGGAGAGCTGAAGACTGATGATGATGAAGCCATTGGAGAGCCAGAGATTGAAGTCCAACTTCCAAAGTTGAAGAGGAGATTCCTGCTAGCAGCTGTTAAGGAGACTAGGGTTTAGGAGCTAGGCAGAGCTCTAGATTAGAAAGCTTGTTTCTCAAACATGGAATGCCTTGTCTGCATCCATCCTTTCCCTATGATTCAAAGTCTCTTTCAAATATCCACCTCCTTCCTTTGGAAGGATCAGTGAATGTATTTGAAAGATAGAACTTTTGAGGGAAAATTGTCTGTATAATGTTAACAGTTGATGAACCACCCTTGGTAGGTAATTGACTGTCTAACATTCATTCACTTCATCTGGTTGACTGATATTCCTCCTGGAGCCTGATACTTGAAGAAAAGCCACTGTAGATGGAAGACTGATGATCAAAGACCTTGCTTGAAGGCTGTGGAGATGGAGATTGATGCTTGCTGAAGCTTGTAGCTGATTGGAGATGACTTGAAGATAGGTGTTAATGCAGAGCTGTTGTGGCTGTTTATTTTTGCTGTATTTCATTCTTGATGTATTGATTGGTTTTCTGGACTGTATTGTTTGCTGTTTACCCTGTTGGGGTTGAAAGTGAATCCTGTTCACTTTTGCCTATTGTTTTCTAGGTTCGAGGTTGAGTGGGACTCCCTTGCCTCGCTTGTATTGTTGCATCCATGCATTTTACCGCTTTACTGTATATATCTGATATTGTTTTTGTTTCCGCTTATCCCGTAGGATCTCTGTTTCTCTCTGCGCAAGAGAGGAGCATGATAGACACTAGGTCTTAACCCATGCATGATAACATTAGGTTAGTTTGATTCCCTTCGCAACCATAGGTTAGAGTTCTGTCTCTTCTTTCTCAAAACAAACAGAAAAACGCAAATAAAGATTTCAAATCCAATAAAAGACACTTCTTCCGTAAAAGAATGTGAACTCATCAAGACGTCATTTTTGTCCGCTTGGACTGCTAATCAGAAAAACCTTTTTCAGAAGGAATAAAATCAACCAAGACAGACTTGTGTCGTACGTGGCCCGAACTACGTTTGCTCTGATCTTTCATGTTGTATGAAAGTACGTAGGCATAGGATGCGATGTCCTAGCGAGCAACCTTCCCCTCCTTTCCCGTAGGTAGGCGAACTACGTTGACTCTGATTTCTCGTTCCAGACGGGAATACGTAGGCATAAAGTGCGATACTTTGCCGAGTCATTTTCTTTTCTTTTTAACCCTTAACCTTTAGTTTAGATAGAATAACAATCCATACCCGAAAACAAGCGTGGATCCCGTCGAGTACGACGGACGTGAGGGGTGCTAATACCTTCCCCTTGCGTAACCGACTCCCGAATCCAGGTTTTGGTTGCGACGACCATACCTTTCCCGTGTTGTGCGAGGTTTACTCTGAGCGTTTCCTTTCCCTCCCGTGGGATAAATAATGCACGGTGGCGACTCTTCTGTTCAGCCGGCGCCGATTTTCGCAGTAGCGACAGCTGGCGACTCTGCTGGGGATCCAACGTCCCCTGGCTGCTAAGGACTGCGATGGTCCTTATGCATTTGGGATCCAACGTCCCTTAAGAGAGTCAATCCTAACGCTTGTTTTCCCGTCGAGGATTTTGTATGGATTTATATTTCTGGCCTTTATTTTCAGCATTATATATATTGATTATTATTGCTGTATTGGGGTGATGGGTGGTTCTATGATTGAGAGATAAGCCGGACCTGGGCTTGAGTGCACCTAGAATTAGAGTAGAAAGTAGTGGGCGCGTGTCGGCTTTGCTTGCATTAGTGTCTCATGAAATCTACACTCGGACGAGGTTCTTCTGGTTGGCTTCTTTTTCTACCCTTTAGGTCGAAGGGGTTGTTGGTCAGCTGAATTGTCGACTCCGGGAACCGATCATTTGGAAGTTGGCTAAGTGAGGCCTCTTCAGGATTTGATGATGCCACTCCTTCTGGGAATCGTATCATCAACCCTGAAAGTCTGTGACGCCGACGACCGCATAGGATGCCATACCCTTGTGAGTTACTAGGACATCCACCTGTGAGAGGGTTTGGGATTATGCAGGTAACTAGACCTTCAGACTACCGGTTTGTTCCTTGATCAGAAATCCCGGGGTATTTATGGAGAGTTCTGAGGTCTGTCAGAGACCAGTTGGAGAGTTCTGAGGTCTGTCAGAGACCAGTTGGAGAGTTCTGAGGTCTACCAGAGACCAGTTGGAGTTATAGTGTGAGGTCTGTCGAAGACCATTGTGGGAGCTTTGTTTTAGGTCTATCTGAGACCAGGGTTTGAGGACTTCTAAAAGAGTCTATTTGAGACTTCTTGATATGGTTCAGGCTATTCAGCTACGGCATTTGGTCCCTGTTGCATTTTATTTGCATTGCATTGGTTGCATACTCATTTTCATTGCATCCCATTAACGTGTGTCTGTGCTGCAGGTGCATTTGCATATCCTCCGATTCTAGTGCCCAGACTTCTGAGTATTGATTATGGCTGGTTTGAGGAAAACAGTTGCGTATAAGCTGCCTACACCTGATATTACTTCTTTGCTTGGTCTGATATCTCTTGCTGATGAGGAAGTTAGGAGAAGCTTCAGAATGAGTCATGGGAGGTTACTGAGATTAGTCTGCCAGCCCACTGCTGATGAGATGAATGGGCTGTACACCTTGATGCAGTTCTATGACCCCGCATTGAGATGTTTTATGTTTGCTGACTTCATTCTAGGGCCTACCATTTAGGAGTATGTGGAGTTTACTGAGCTACCCGTGCAGAACAAGGTTCCCTTCATTCACTCTGCTGCTGAGCCCAAGTTGGAGGACTTAGCCAAAGCCTTGCATATGGACGCTGCAGAACTGTTAGTGACTTCTTGGCTTGGGGTTTCAGGGTTCTCTCTTGACTTCCTGGTTGGCAAAGCTCAGGAGTATGCCAAGGGCGGATGTTGGGTGGTTTTCAATGCTATTTTGGCTCTATACATTTATGGGATTGTGTTGTTTCCTAACTTGCCCAATTTCGTAGACTTGGACGCTTTCCATCTATTTGTTGCCGGCAATCCAGTGCCCACGTTGATCGGGGACTTCTACCACTCCTTGCACTACAAGAACGAAAACAGAAGGGGAAAGGTTGTTTACTGCTGTGCTCCTTTGTTGAATATGTGGTTCAAGAGTCATCTTCCCATGAAGGGATCTTTTGTGGAGAGTTCAACCACCGCTAGCTGGTCAGAGCGCCTGATGAGGCTATCTTCCGAAGACGTTTAGTGGTTTGATCGAGACCTGCTAGGGGCTGAGCTTATATTCAGTTGTTCTGGGTACCCTAATGTGCCGTTGGTAGGAAGAAAAGGGTGTATCAACTACAACCCATCGTTGTTGATCCGTCAGTTCCGATATGCGCTGAAGAACCCACCCGCAGAGGAGGAAGTACAGGAATCTTTGTACTTCACCGGAGACTTGAAGGGGGAGTTGTTAGCCAAGCTGCAGCATGCCTGGACGCGTATTAACCGAAGAGGGAAGCCGTTGTTAGGGAAAAATGACTGTCAGGCCTATGCACCTTATAGAGTTTGGATTCAAGAGAGAGCAAGTCAGTTGCGGATGCCATTTCCAGATGCACCAGTTCTTGTTCCTATTCCGGTAGCAGAGCCAACTACTGTTCCTAGGGAGGCCTACGAGCAAGTTGTGAAAGAAAAAGAAGCCTTGATGAAGATCAACGAAGGGTTAGAGCAAGAGATAGCCCAGATACGCAGTGAGAAAAACAAGGCCGTGCATGCTTTCCAACAGCAGATTGAGCTAATGAACAAACTAGGGGCCGAGTTGACTGAGGAGAAGAAGAAGCGTGAACGTCTGGGGCAAGAGTTCAGAAGCTCCCATGACATGCTGGAATCCGAAAAGAAGGCGCTTGACATCGCTCACCGAGAGATCTCTTCTTGCAATAAGACTTGGAATGCTACGCTCACCAATAATAAGAAGAGGGAAGATAAGTTGAAGCAGCAAATTTCCGACCTCGAAGAGCAGTTGAAGTCCAGCATCAAGAAGTGTGAAGAAGAAGTGATGACCCGGTATAGTCTCCAGAACGCACTAAACAAGGCCATCAAAGGCAGAGATGAAGCTGTGTCTCAGAAGCGTAAGCTAGAGGATCTCTTCGGAGAGGGGGCATGGGAAGAAACTGCTGAAGATGTGCGGCGTGTTCTTAAGAAAAGAAACCAACTTGTTGAAGGGCTGCTTGCCAGACCAAGTCATCCGGAGACCAAGAAGTTGCTGGAAGAGTACCAGACGTATGGGAGTGTTTGATCCTTTCATGTATTAGCTTGTATGCTTTATTTGCATAGTGTTGACCATCACCAGGATTGTTGGTTGAGGTCATGCCTTCTCTTTGTACTCTCAGTAACGTTGTATTCCGGGCTTATTGGTTTCTCTGCAATATATGAGGCTTTCTGTGATTCGACTCCGATCTTTGTATTGCTTGCACCGGCACCTTCACACTAGAATCGGGGAATGAATTTCCCTAATGCACAGACACACACATTGCATTGCATTCATATTCATATTGCATTACAGGTAATCTTTGGATGGTGTCTTATTTCCTGCTCTGTACCAGGTACTTTCCAGGATTGCAGATCAGCACCCGCACCGCTATTCCACTCGCACGAACTGTCGAAGAATCATGGATCAAATGCAGAACGAGATGCAAGATGTGCGCGAGAAGCTAGCTCTCTTTATGCAGACCATGGAAGCTATTGCAAAAGGTCAGGAGAATTTGCAAGCCATGGTGCAGCCTCTGTTGGTCAGAAACGCCGGTCACGGTAACGAGGATCATCAGTCTGTGCGAGTCGATGGAGATGGCACTCCCACGCCAGTGGCTCCACCTGTAGTCAATATACCTGCTGCTAATGTCAACAACGCTACCGCTGCTGGGAACGGTAACGTCGGAGTTGGGAACGAGACTGCTGTCCATAACGTTGGGCTTGGTGATATCAACTTGGGTGATAATATGGGAGGCAACGGCTTTGGCAATGCTGGATTCGGGTTCAATGATCAGGGATTCGATAACGCTGGGAAATATGGTTTCAATGCTCAAGGCTTTGGGCAAGATGGTTATGGTGTGGCCAATCAGGGGTACGGAGGTTTCGGAAATGGAAACGGCGCTGGGTTAATGGCTTTTGGGCCTGCTGGAGGTGTTCAGGGATACGGCAACAGAGGCCGAGGCCCGGTGATGAATCAGATTAGAGCTGGCCGCAATAATGAATATGATGGGTATGGAGCTGGGAATGGTATGTGGCAAGAAGATCAGCAGGAGGACGCTTTCTCCGGCGGAGGTTTCGAAGGGCCGATGGATAACTCCCAGAAGATCAGAATGTTAGAAGAGAAGATGAGGGGGGTCCTGAACCAAAGTGATGTGGGCTTGGACATGGCAACAATGGGTCTGGTACCTGGTTTGAGGGTGCCAATCAAATTCAAAGCTCCTACATTTGATAAGTATAAAGGGGACACATGTCCGAAAGTGCACGTACGGGCTTATTACAGAAAGATGTCTGCGTACTCAACTGATGAGAGAATGCTAATGCATTTCTTTCAAGATAGTCTATCGGGCCCTTCCTTAGAGTGGTACATGGGGTTGGAGCCGACTGATATCAAGACCTGGAAGCAATTGGCAGAGGCATTTGTAGCTCACTACAAGTATAACAGCGACTTGGCGCCCAATCGGGTCCAATTGACGGGGCTGTCTCAGAAGAAGGGTGAGAGCTTTAAAGAGTACGCGCAAAGGTGGCGCGATATGGCTGCTAGAGTCCGTCCTCCTTTAGAAGACAAGGAAATGAACGACATGTTCATCGGCACGTTCACAGGCATGTTTTATGACAAGTTGTTTCACACATCTTTGGCCAGCTTCTCCGACTTAATTCTGATGGGAGAAAAGATTGAAAACAACATTAAGCAAGGCAGGTTCCAGGCTGAGGAATCGACTGCATCTGGCAGTAATAGGAAGGCTTTTGGTGGGCGCCGTCAGGGCGAGGCAAGCGCAGTATTTAGAGGCCGAGGCCGAGGCCGAGGCAGGGGTCGAAACCAATATCATCAGCCGCAGCAGGTGGCGAGTGTTACTATCCCATATCAACAACAACCATTTCAGCAGCAGCCAATGCAACAACAACGGCAACAGCAGCAGCAGCCACAGCAGGGGGCACAGCAGGCTCAGCGAAGATTCCAGGGTGGTAAACTAAGAAGAGTGTTTGAGAAGCCTCCCTCAACATATGCTGATTTGTTGCAGACATTGTTGGGTTTGAACCTGGTAGAGAAGAGAACTCTGGCACCGATAACGGGAACTCCTCCGTATGGTTATGATGCAAGCAGGCACTGTGAGTTTCATTCTGGGGCTCCGGGCCACGATATAGAAGGTTGCCATGCCTTTAAGCATGTTGTGCAGGATCTTTTGGACAACAAGACTATCAATTTCGGAACGGCAGGTCCGAATATAGTGCAGAAACCCATGCCTAATCATGGGGCAAACGCCATTCTGACTGAGGAAGGGTTGAATCTGATTATGAATGTCGACGATTTAAAGACGCCGCTGAGCGAGATAAAAAGTAGACTGTTGCAAGGGGGTGTTTTTCCAGGATGTGACGAGTATTGCTTAGAATGCTGGACCCTAGCAGGGGGGTGTGATGATTTGAAGAAAGGCATTCAGGCTTTAATTGATGGCGGCACATTGCAGTTTGACCGAGCAGCAATTGAAGGGCCTGCAGGGGCAGTAGCAGATGATCAGAGTGATGTGGCCACTGTAACGATTCCTCGGAAAACAATCACTATTGCAGCACCGGTCCAGCGACCACCGATCACCATAACTAAGCCCGGACCGATCCCGTACGAGAACACGAAATCAGTCCCATGGTCATATGGGTTGGAGGTGTATTGTGACGGGATAAAGATTGATGTTAATAAGCAGTCAGCCGAGACTGTAGACAACATTGTCGGTTCAGGAGGTATGACAAGGAGTGGTAGGATCTTTATATCACCTGAAGTGGAGGCCGAAAGACTAGCAAAAGGAAAAGGGAAGATGGTTGAGAATGTCCCAGTGCAAGCCAGCGAAAAAGAAGCGGCATCGAAGGATGTAGAAGAGTTCATGCGTTTGATTCGAAAAAGTGATTATAAGATTGTGGAGCATCTGCAGCAGACGCCCTCCAAGATATCTATCCTGTCGTTGCTCTTATGTTCTGAAGCTCACAGAAATGCTTTGTTGAAAGTCCTGGATACTTCCTTTGTACCTCAAGACGTCTTCGTGAATCAGCTGGAAGGAGTGTTGGCACATGTAAATGTCGGCCATAGTTTGGGCTTTACCGACTTCGATTTGACCCCAAAGGGGAGAGATCATAATATGGTGCTGCACATATCTGTCGAATGTAGAGGATCAGTAATGTCGCATGTATTGGTCGACACCGGATCGTCTTTGAATGTGCTGCCCAAGAAGGCGATGATGAAGTTGGATGTTAGAGGAATCTTGTGCACGCCCAGTGACTTGGTAGTCAGAGCGTTTGATGGCACGCGAAGAATCGTCTTTGGATCAATAACATTGCCTCTACAGGTAGGGCCGGAGGTGTTTGCAACTGAGTTTTATATCATGGATATACAGCCCGCATATAGCTGCCTGCTCGGAAGACCCTGGATTCATGGGGCTGGGGCAGTCACGTCTACCCTGCATCAGAAGTTGAAATATATGGTCGGAGACAGCGTAGTCACCGTATGCGGAGAAGAAGACATCCTGGTCAGCCATCTGTCGTCGTTTAAATATGTGGAGGTCGACGGAGAGATCCACGAAACACCCTGCCAGGCATTTGAAGGTTTGCGAATCAAGGACAAAGGTCCCGGGCCGAGCAAGGTGCCAGAGATAGCCGTCTCGTCGTATAAAGAAGCTCAAGCTCTGGTGGAGGCAGGAGAAGCAAAGGGCTGGGGCAAAGTGCTGGATATTCCTGTGAAGATGGACCGATTCAGGCTCGGGTACCAACCGTCGTCGTCAGCACCTGCTGTGGGGGCACCCCGTTTCAGAGGGCCAATAACCATCTCTACCAGTGGAGTATGTCATGAAGTCGTCAATGCTGCTTCGGAGTCTAACGAAGGAGACAGTGACTGTGATATGGATGCCTGGATTCAGCCAAGCACGCCGGGACAGGGATTGTGCAACTGGTCTATTCAGGAGCTTGTTCTTGTGACTCTTAAACAGTAATGCTTTGCTTTATTAATTGTTGAATAATCTGATGTCTTGCCCGGGGCATCGTGATTTGCTTAGGGCTGTGTTGTTATGAACATTGCGTGTTAATCATTAAATAAATGGCGTTTTTCATGTGCAAATACTGTAATCTCTGTCTTTCCTGTTTTGTATTTTTCAATAAAATGGCAACGTGGTTATTCGCTTTATACGCATTTTGAAGCACTTAACCATTCCTTTTGCAGGATAACATTTTCAGATGACATCCTTGAACCACCTATGACTCGTCCCGACTTTGAGCACCCGGTATTTCAGGCCGAAGAAGAGGTTGTCGAAGATAGTGACGTTCCTGAAGAACTGTCTTGGTTGGTGAAGCAAGAGGAAAGAGCCATTCTGCCTCACGACGAGGTCATCGAAATTATCAACTTGGGGTCGGAAGGGGTTGAGAAGAATATTCGTATCGGGGCCGCACTGCAGAGCGATATCAAGCGAAGACTGGTTGAAATGCTCCGAGAGTATAGGGATGTATTCGCTTGGTCGTATGAAGATATGCCAGGGCTCGATACAGATATGGTTGTGCACCGTCTGCCACTGAAAGAAGAATGTCCGCCGGTCAAACAAAAGCTTCGCAGAACTCGACCAGACATGGCAGTGAAGATCAAAGAGGAAGTTTAAAAACAGTGGGACGCTGGTTTCCTGGTTGTGACGAAATATCCCTCATGGGTTGCTAACATCGTACCAGTGCCAAAGAAAGATGGCAAGGTTCGGATGTGCGTGGATTATAGGGATTTGAATAAAGCAAGCCCAAAAGACGATTTTCCGCTTCCTCATATTGACGTGCTAGTTGATAATACTGCTCAATACTCCGTATTCTCCTTCATGGATGGCTTTTCAGGCTATAATCAGATTAAAATGGCGCCAGAGGATATGGAGAAGACCACTTTCATAACGCCTTGGGGAACATTTTGCTACAAAGTGATGCCCTTTGGTTTGAAAAATGTTGGGGCAACATATCAGCGTGCGATGACGACTCTTTTTCATGACATGATGCATAAAGAGATCGAAGTTTATGTTGACGATATGATTGCCAAATCCCAGACGGAGGAAGAGCATCTGGTGAATCTGCTGAAGTTATTTAAAAGGCTTAGGAAGTTCAGGCTGAGACTGAACCCTAATAAATGCACCTTCGGGGTGAGGTCGGGTAAACTGCTGGGGTTTATCGTAAGCAAAAGAGGAATAGAGGTCGATTTTGCTAAGATAAAAGCAATCCAAGAAATGCCGACGCCTAAAACAGAGAAAGAGGTGCGCGGGTTTTTAGGGAGGTTGAACTACATTGCCCGGTTCATATCTCACCTAACGGCCACGTGTGAACCATTATTCAAGCTATTGAAGAAAGATCAAGCTGTAACATGGAATGAAAATTGTCAAAAGGCGTTCGATAAAATAAAGCAGTATTTGCAGGAGCCTCCTATCTTGATACCCCCAGTGGCAGGGAGACCCTTGATTATGTATTTGACAGTTCTTGAGGGAAGCATGGGTTGTGTTCTCGGTCAACACGACGAGACAGGAAGAAAAGAGCATGCGATCTACTACTTGAGTAAGAAATTTACAGATTGTGAATCTCGATACTCAATGCTTGAGAAAACTTGTTGCGCGCTAGCCTGGGCCGCCAAGCGTTTGAGGCAATACATGCTGAATCATACAACCATGCTCATCTCGAAGATGGATCCTATCAAATATGTGTTCGAAAAGCAGGCGTTGTCAGGGAGAATTGCCCGTTGGCAGATGGTCTTGACTGAATATGACATTCAATACGTCTCGCAAAAGGCTATAAAGGGGAGTGTGTTGTCTGAGTATCTGGCAGAGCAGCCTATTGAAGATTACCAATCGATGAGGTTTGATTTTCTTGACGAGGATATCATGTACCTAAAGATGAAAGATTGCGACGAGCCGTTGCCAGACGAAGGGCCAGAGTTGGATTCCAAGTGGAAGATGATATTTGACGGAGCTGTGAATGCTTACGGTAGCGGAATAGGGGCAATCATCACTACGCCACACGGGTCGCACATCCCGTTTACTGCCCGATTGACCTTTGTCGTTACCAACAATGAGGCCGAATACGAAGCTTGTATAATGGGGCTTGA
This sequence comes from Lathyrus sativus, assembly GCA_963859935.3. Lineage (NCBI taxonomy): Eukaryota > Viridiplantae > Streptophyta > Magnoliopsida > Fabales > Fabaceae > Lathyrus > Lathyrus sativus. Next base: position 20,668 of record CAWUDS030007241.1, read on the forward strand.
AGAAGCCATTGATTTGCGAATCAAGAATTTAGACGTATACGGAGACTCAGCTCTGGTAGTGAATCAGATAAAAGGGGAATGGGAGACACGTCAGCCCAACTTGATACATTACATGAACTATGTAAGGAGATTGTTGCCTTTCTTCGACAAAGTTGAGTTGCATCATGTACCGCGGGCAGAAAATCAAATGGCTGACGCCCTAGCCACTTTGTCTTCCATGTACAAAGTCAATTTCTGGAACGAGGCTCCCCGAATCATTATCTCTCGGCTTGACAGACCAGCTTTCGTATTTGTTATTGATGAAGCATCTGACGACAAACCGTGGTATTTCGATATCCTTAATTTCCTGAAGAATAAAGAGTATCCGACTGGGGCATCCAGTCAAGATCAGAAGACTCTCAGGAGATTAGCGGGTAATTTCTATCTGAATCCGGATGGTGTCTTGTACAGAAGAAACCATGATTTGGTGTTGTTACGTTGTGTAGACGAGAAAGAGGCAAAGCTGCTCATGGAAGAAATACACGAAGGTACCTTTGGTACGCATGCTGGCGGGCATGCTATGACGAGAAAGCTGCTGAGGGCGGGTTACTTTTGGCTGACTATGGAAACGAACTGTTTCAAGTTTGCGAGGAAGTGCCACAAGTGCCAAATCTATGCTGATAAGATTCATGTGCCTCCGAGTCCTCTGAATGTGATGTCATCGTCATGGCCATTCTCTATGTGGGGAATCAATATGATTGGAAAGATCGAGCCGACAGCTTCTAACGGGCATCGTTTCATCCTAGTAGCAATCGATTATTTCACCAAGTGGGTGGAAGCGGCGTCTTACGCAAATGTAACGAAGCAAGTGGTGGCCAGATTCATCAAGAGAGATATCATTTGCCGATATGGGATCCCTGAGCGGATAATTACGGACAACGGTTCAAACCTGAACAACAAAATGGTGAAGGAGCTCTGTCAGAATTTCAAGATCGAACATCACAACTCCTCCCCTTACCGACCCAAGATGAATGGCGCTGTTGAGGCGGCCAATAAGAATATCAAGAAGATTGTGCAGAAAATGGTAATGACCTATAAGGATTGGCATGAGATGCTACCTTTCGCTTTGCACGGTTATCGTACGACGGTACGCACATCAACCGGGGCAACCCCGTTCTCGTTGGTATACGGAATGGAAGCGGTATTACCATTGGAAGTCGAGATCCCTTCTCTGAGGGTATTGCGAGACGTTCAGCTAGACGAGGCAGAATGGGTGAAAGACAGGTTGAACCAATTGAGTTTGATGGACGAGAAGAGGCTAGCTTCTCTAGCATATGGTCGTTTGTACCAGAGTCGAATGAAGAAAGCATATGATAAGAAGATACATCCGCGAAGTTTTCAGACGGGCGACCTTGTGCTGAAAAGGATTCTCCCGCCGCAGACAGATCACAGGGGCAAGTGGACCCCCAACTACGAAGGGCCATACGTTGTCAGGAAAGTCTTTTCAGGAGGAGCGTTGTTGTTGTCCACCATGGACGGTGAAGACTTCACGTCGCCTGTGAATTCGGACGCAGTTAAAAAATACTTTGCTTAAAATTGACCCGCTGGACAAAAAAAGAGAGTCCAGGCAAAAACGGGGCATCCTGTCGAACCAAAAACAGAATGAAAGGTTCGGGCAAAAGTTAGGGATAAATTGAAAAATGTACACCCGCGAAGTTGAAAACCTACACTGGGCGGCTTCGGCAAAAAGGGGTATCCCGGTGAGCTGAAAACCCGTAAAGGGCGGTTCACGCAAAAGTTAGGGATTTGAAAAGCAAATGACTGCGGTCCGAATTTGATACTGCAGTGAGCATTAGTGCGGGAGAATACCTGAGGGTCGATTATCAGATACAACCTCTTCGGAAGTATGGATACCGGGAAAGCATTAGAGTCGGATGAGTCATAGGAGGATCAGTTCGTGGTGTTCGTCTGCATCCCGTTGCCGACATGTGTACAAAATTTAATTGTCAAAATATTTATGCTTCTTATGCATTACTTGTGTATTTGCTTTGCGTAGCTTCCTCTTTTCAGGAGTTACATCCCGTGTACAAAAATTCCGCCTATTCAGGGGCCCAATCAATAAAATATGTTATTCAGTACTTGATGCTGGTTCTTTACTGTTTTGTGCATGATAAAGCGCCTAAGTTTACTGAGACTAGCATGTGTATAACATCACTGGCCCTTGCCAACAATTGCTAAAGCTTTGAATTAACTGAAAATAACGTCACTAACCTGAGTCGATTTGGTTGTATAGGCTTGTCTTGTCTTGTTTGTGTTGTTGCAGGTTTCATAGCCGTACGAGGAAGATGATCAAGAGACTGCAGTAATAAAGGACTCGACCCTCACGCAGGTCATGCATGTTCTTCCTGAAGAAGGATAGAATTCCCCAGCTAGTTGTAGCTTATACAAATGACATGCTCCAGCAAAGTCGTTTATCCTTAGCAGAATTGGAGATTCCGAGATTATAAGGCTGTATTCAGACAGTGCATCTCAAGCAGAGTGGTTTAGCGCAGAAAATTAATGTTTGTGAAGTATATTCAGACAGTTCACCTTTCCCCGCAGGGTCATTTACATCTCCCCCGGCGGAGTCAGTTGATTTTCCCAAGAGAATCATCCCATCCCCAGCGGAATTCTCTTCTCAGCAAGGGTCTTCATTCCTCCCAGTAGAATTCGAAGATTGAGACTCTCCCCGGCAGAGTTGGTGTGGCGCATTGGCATTTATTTTGTCAGAATACCGCGTGATATCTGTTCCCTTTCCAGCAGAAGCGCATCTGCTATTCTCCAGCAGAGTTACGTTCCCCATCAGGGTTACTTCAATGAGGTGTTTGGTTTAAGTTCCTAATTTCCCAGCTGAGTTGACTTCACTCTTCCAGCATTTATTTTGCTGGAATAATTCTGTAGCACCCGGCTTTCCCCAACGGAGTTGGCATTATCCTCAGCATTTATTTTGCTGAAGCAGTTTCTGTACCCAGCAGTTCGAGTCTGCATTGGCATCGGCATATAGTGTCATACTTGCATTCACCAAACCAACACGGTTGAAGCATTGCGTCAGTATCAAACATACGCATTTTAGAAGCATAAACCAGGTTGGCTAACCTTTTGCTTCAAGTACTGTTTCTCTTGCGGGTAGAGAAAGCCCTCGCTCAGGTGAATCAATAAACATTCAAAGTCTCGGCATGAGACATTCAACGAAGTGTCAGCTTTGGCACTACTCCCCACAGAGTTAGCATGATAAGTTTCTCTTTATCCCCAAGCAGAGTTACTTATTTCCCCGCCAGGGTTCCTGTTGAAGTTTCGCTAGTCCGACCAGTGGATTGTTTCCTTCAAAGTTGTTGTTACGTCAGCATTAAAAGGTTTCCTGAACCAGAATTT
>CAWUDS030007242.1:0-24015 GCA_963859935.3 Lathyrus sativus
AAAGGTCTTTGATCAATTCCTAACCACTAAATCAATTCCAGAGAAAAAAAAAATTAAATAAAATCTTGTCAAAAGAAAAAATGATGCCACACTCAATTCTCTTGGACCGAAATCTCCATCTTAAGACTTCTTAAGCGACCGCATGACCATATTTTGATATCAATGAATCGGGACTTAAAATATGCACAGCAAGGCCTAAAACCTCAAAAAGGGAGGATGGATTAGTTTCATACAATTCTCAACCCAAAGACATCTTAATTTCGCCACAGTCTGACGACATGACCCCCACACAGATAAATTGGACACAAACCTCAAATGGAAACCTCAAGCACCCGCCATTTGAACCATTACCAATCCTAGCACTGACAAATAGATTAAATCAAAAACCCATGCACCTCAACGGTTATACACACAACCTGATGACCTCAACTGAAACTTGACTCCGACCATGAGAAAGTAACACATATGTTTTTTTGATTTTTAGAATAATAATTGGTAGATGAATATACAGATGAAAGTAATATACAGGTGGGCAAATTTTAGGGTGCAACACACCATATGCTAATTTTAGTTTTTCCTAATTTATTTCACAAAAAATGAACACAACAGGTATCGAACACGAGATACCTGACTTAATGAAAACATGTTTTAAATTGTTTTAGATCAGTTGGATAACACCTGACTTAATAAATAGATTTTTTAAGTTAGTTAATTAATCCATAGAGAGGAAATGGAAAATTAGGGTATAAAAATAAAAGGAAATTTTATAAAATAAAAAGTTAAGTAAAAAACATAATAAGGACGGTTTTTGTGATAACTATCGTGAAAACTGTCACAATCCAGTCTGTAACTGTCGTGACAACCATTGCAGTCTAGGAATTAGGATGGTTTTGTGACAACTATCACAAAAAAATCTGCGGCAGTTGACCCTAACTGTCGTGACAACCGTCGCAGTCCAGGAATAAGGACGATTTTGTGATAACTGTCGCAACTCAAGTGTCGTAAATCTCCTTTTTTCTTGTAGTGTTTTGCCACCACAGGCTAAACTAAACGATTAGTAAAGCAATACCAGAGCCAGAAGATTGAGAAGTGTTGACACTTGCAGTAGGAGATTTTGAGCTGAAAAATCGTGAAACATATCTGGAAGCAAAAACTTGACTAACGCCGCCAAAAGGAAGCATAGTGTTACCATTTTGGGATTTTGATAAGCAATCTTGTCACAAAACTGTACATGTGGCTCTCAATTTTTCTTAACCATCCAATGGAAAAATTTCAAAGCTAACAATTTAGATCTATATAACAACAACCAAGCCTTATTCTATCACTTCTTGACTTAGACATCCACAACTTTGATAGTTGAAAAAAAAACACTTAGAAGCTCCACCAAGCCTTATTTCATACATATCTATTAAAAACACAGAAACATTTCATCAAACATTTAGAGTGCAATAAAGGAATTTCGTAAAAAATATTAAAAACACACAAACATTTTTTCAAACATTTAGAGTGCAATAAAGGAATTTCAGAAAACATATTAAAAACACAATGAGACATTTCATCAAACATTTAGAGTGTATCAAAGTAAAAGGCTTCAATTCTATTAGTAAAAAATACAACAAATTCAGTAACATGTAACTATAATCAACTATGGTTTGTTCAAAGCACCTACAACAAATACAACTATAGATACAACAAGTTGAATCATAAGAATTAGCAGTGTTAGTATCAGCGTAGGAAGACGAAGACGACGAAGAAGTAGCTGATGAGGAAGAACCAGGTGAAGATACAAGAACTAAAAGTAAAACAAAAGACAAAATCTTCCCAGCACTAGAAGCAATGAAATGAGTAGGAGAAAATGAACAGAGTAAAAATTAGAACTTTGAGGGCGAGGTTGATGTTGATGTTGAGACGGTGATAGAACGGGTCAGGTGTACGAGTGATAAATTCCATTATGTGATACAGTGTGGTTCGGTACCACCACCTAAATTTTACTCTGTTTTTATTTTTCAAATTTTTTATTCATTTTATTAATTTTATTGGATTAAAAATATATAAGATTATATTTTTTAATTTCACAAAAACAAAAAATAAATATATTAAGTAAAACTAATATGTTCTTTAATAAATTTAGATTAATTATTAAAATTTAATTTAAACTTAAAAAATTTCACAATTCACATTAAAAATAATTAATAAAATAGAACAAATAGAGATTAAAATATCATTCTAATTTTATAAATATTTTTCAAAAAAATTTGCAACAACTATGAAATCTTAAAAAATGTCTTAAACAAGAATAATATGTACTAAAATTATCTTAATGAAAATAAATCTAAAAAATAAATAAAAAATAATTTTTGACAAAATTCAAACAAAAACTATTATTATTCAATAAAGCAAAAAAAAATTATTGTGAAAATTACTTTAAAATAGTTTGTTTTTATATTATATATATAAGTCTAAAAAATCAATATGTCAATTATATTTTACAATTTTATTTAATAGTTAGTAAAAATATAATTAAATAAATAAACTTATATTTTTACAATTATATTTTACAATTATATCATAAACTTATAATTTTTATTTTTTTAATTTTTACAACAATAAAAAATTATTAAATAAATAAACTTATATTTTACAATTATATCATAAACTTATATTTTTAATTTTTTTAATTTTTACAACAATAAAAAGTATTAAATAAATAAATTTTCTTTAAGAAATAACTATAAAAACTCAATTAATATTATAAATTTTTTTTAAAAAAAACTAAGATTTAATATAAAATTAAAAAATATCTCAACAACATATTCTGGAATCAGTTTTATAATTTTATTTATTAATTGTAAAAATATAATAAAAATTAAACAATTCGCAGCAAAAGTCGCAGAAAGAAAATTCCGCAGCAAACTTCGCAGCAATTCTGTGATATTTCAAAAGAACTTTATGGTTTCATTGGATAACTTATTCCTGCGAAAAACATCGCAGTTAAATCCGCAGGAAGTTTATATTTTATTTTTAAGTCTAATATCAGGAATTCCTGCGAAATTTGCTGCTACGGTATTTTTCCGCAGAAAATAATATTTCACAATATAAAGGCCAGGTGAAATCGCAGGTATAGCTGCGTAACTCTTTCCGCTGGAAAGTCTGCAGGTAATCTGTGTATTTCTAATAATGTCTAATGATCTCCCAGTATTGCCGATAAGAGAATTGACATTCTCCACTACAAAACGATATAATAGTAAACAAATAAAGTGCAAGTAAATCTAATTAAATACACATGATTATTGCTTTAAGCTTTTCTTCACCTTTTTCTTTAACCAATCTGCAAATACTTCTAGATTTTTCAAAAATTTTCTCTTTTCCAAACACACATCTGTTTGTTGTTCCTTTGCATTTCCAACACATTTGTATTTCCCAATCCCTCCCATAAAATCTCATATTCGCGCCTATTCACATACCCATGTCTATTATAACACTCCTATGTTCATTGCCTCTTCACAGAGTCAGTTGTCAACTAATTCAACTATTAATACACTACAAAAGGATAGATATGTTCTCCCAATATTACTCTTAAGAGATCTGACATTCCTCACTACAAAAGGATATAATAGTAAACAAGTAAAGTGCAAGTAAATCTAATTAAATACACGTGACCATTGCTTGAAGCCTTTCTTCACCTTTTCCTTCAACCAATCCGCAAATACCTGTAGATATTTCCAACACATTTGTCTTTCCCAATCCCTTCCATCAAATCTCATATTTGCGCCTATTCGCATACCCGTGGCTATTATAACACTCCTCTGCTCATTGCCTTTTCACATAGTCAGTTGCCAACTAATCTTCAACTGGTTATACAACTTCCTCCATTGCAAGGTTTGTGTATACGTCAACATTTATCTTGGTTTTTTAATTTCTACTATTTCCGGTTATTGCGCTGCACCTCTTAATGTTTATGTTTTCATGGTTTCATCAATGTTATTGTTCACGGTTCCATCGTTAAAGTTTATTCAATGATATTTTGTTCATTCTTTCATCATCGATGAAATTTTGTAAAAATATCAGTGTTCATCAGTTTTGAAGAGAATACTTCGGCATATGTATCTATCTAGTTAGGGTATACTTATCTGTCTAATGTTATGCTTACTATGTTCAAGATCTGCTTCTAACTTTGACCTAACTATTTTTAGAAATTGCAATGTTCTGCTGCTAATGTTAATCACTCTCTATTTTAGCTTCTAGCTATAACTATGTTTCAGTTTTGCTTCTATGATTATATGTTATTTTCATACTTAGAGCATCTCCAATGGTGCAACTCATTTTTAGGTTCTTTGTGGGACCTACTCTTTTAAAGCAACTCATTCAATTTTCACTCCAATGGTGCAACTCTAAAGAATCCATATTGGGTCCCACCACTTTACTTAAAAAATATTATTTATATTAAATTTATTTTATTTAAAATTATAATTTAAATATTTAAATTTTAATTAAAATGATAATTAAAATAATAAATAAAATTTTATATCAAATTATAGTTTTTATATTATAAAATTAATATAAGAACCATTGAAGAACCGTTGCATATTTAAGAACTTTTCCATCTTGAAAATAACAAATATGAGCGCCATGTTGGCAAACCCACTCTAAGAACTCCCATTGGAGTTGGTCTTATGTTGTTCATGTTTTGCAAATGAAGAAGGTCAAGATCTCCTATATTTATTGGTGACTTGGAACAAGGGATAAAAATATGGAAGATATCCATTTGTATTGTCAACCTCTAGACACTTAGAAAACGAAATGGCCAACAACCACTACTATGGAAAACATATACAACAATGATTGGAAAAAAGATACCATCACGTGTGACCCACAATTGTGAAGTAGCGTGTGGTTGTAAGTTCGCTATATACCACTACGGGTACGTGACCGTTAAGATATACTAGGTAGCACTCTACTTATAGCCACGGCTGTTGGTTGCAACTGTTGTTACATTGTCTCAAAGTCATGGGTTCGAATCTCAGCAGTTGTGTGAAAAATTATATTAGACGCGTTGTCTATCACCACAGTACTTTGTATGAATCGTTGTGAAATATTTATTAGTTTTTTAAATTCTTTTTATATTATTGCATTACCAGCCCATTATATTTTTGTACCTGTATTATGAATACGATTTTATACATATATTATAAAGGTAAAGGTAAATAGAATTTACATCAAAAGCGAAAAAACTTATTTACTTCATCAAATCCAAAAAATATTATTTACATCATCAAACTCAAATGTATATCAACGTGTACGTCCAATGTTTACGGATGTCTATAAAGTTTTCGTAGGAGAATGGTGTAACGTCGTTAAACGTCTACATAAAAAGTGCAAAAATGTGAATATCACATATACGTTGTTAAGCAATTCATTACATATTTAATATGTACCTGATCCCATGAATCAACAATGCCGATGAAGACAGTGTTTAACATATGTTTCATTAGATAATACCCACACTCGTATCCCTTTGGTTGTCTCCTCGTCTATAAATATAAACATTAATGTCATGAATGTTATAACCACACATGCATGTAACATTATATATATAAATAAATGACACAAGTAATCTGACCACTTACGCTAGGCAAGATAAACTTAGGCTTTTTTCTAATATTATGCAAGATATAGTGTCGTTGCACACACCGTACATTGAAAATGATTTAAACATATTAAGAGTTAAACCCTTTACAAATTCAAAGAAAATATTACTAAAAAGTTTCATATACACATAAACTTACCTATTAATAATATGCTTTATTTTAGGCTCGAGTGGTTGATGTAAGGAACACAGTGTCATTATTGTATTCGTCCTAAGTGATATGATGATCAATCGTCAATGATCATTGAATAAACACGAATATATATAAGGGCAATGTTATCTTGTGCCCCAAGGGCACATGTTAATGTAATTAATGACTACTTATTTCATTTACTTTATTTTGGAATATGTAATAATTAAATACAATAATTAATTTTTTATAAGCATGCTTACTAAAAAAAATATGACAAAAGTACCCTCACATCTAATATCTCATCTAAACTTTTTATCTTCTCAACTATTTCACGTTTAAACATTCCAGTATCTTTTTCTTTTCACAAAAAAAATTTCACGCTCCTTCAAAACTGAAATCTTCTGAAATCTTCTCAAGTATGAAAATTTAAGAACTTTCCTTATTCAGGTATGTCATATATCTTTTTATCTATTTTTTTATTCAATTTTTTAAAAATAATTTTTCATAGTCAGATGAATAACTTTTTTTATTCTTGTTATTTTTGGAAGATAAATACAAAATGGAAAGTGTGAACAACAATAGAATAAATTTGGATTTGAGTTTGAATATTGAATATTCAGCGGAAGAAGTTTCTTCAAAAAATGATTCTTTTGTTGGTCGTAATATTATAGAAGAAGTTGAAGAAATTAGAATTTTTGAGAAAGAAAGTATTGTGATTTCTAGTCATAATAATGAGATAAATGGATTTTTACAAGAAAATAGCGAGGGTGACACTTTTAAGGAGTCAAATATTGTTCCTTTTGTTGGTCAAATTTTTCTTAGTGAGGAATAAGCATTTGTTTTTTATAAGAGATATGCATATCAACACGGATTCTCAGTTCGAAAAGGTAGATTCATCAAACAAAATGGAATTGTGAGTAGGCGTGATTTCTTTTGTCATCGTGAAGGTAGAACTTCCTTGAAAATCATAGAACCATCAAAAGAACAAAGAAATAGAGAATCAAATAGGTGTGAATGTAAAGCTCATTTGCGAATTTCTTTGCAAAAAACTCATGATATGTTTCCAAGTGAGTGGCGAGTTACAACCTTTGTTGTTGAACATAACCATACTTTGTTAACTCAATCAGAAGTACGGTTTTTATCGGCTAACCGAATTATCTCAGATGATTATTGTGAACGAATTTTCTTGTTAAAGGAAGGTGGGCTTTCAGTTAGACAATTAATGCGTGTCATAGAGCTAGAAAAAAATGTGGAGCATGGTTATCTTCCATTTATTGAAAGGGATGTTCGCAATCTTTTTTTGAAAGCCAAGAAAAAAGTTGAAATAACTGATGTTGTTGATCTTCTTAAGTATTGTGAGGATGCAAAAAAGAGTTGCTCTAAATTTCAGTATGCATATACACTTGATGAAGATAGAAGGTTAGAGCATATATTTTGGTCTCATGCTTATTGTTTTGATTGGTACCAAGAATATGGCGATGTTGTTGTGTTTGATACAACATACAAGGTAAATTTTTATGAAATGCCATTTGGAATTTTTGTGGGTATGAATAGTCATGGAAAGACTATACTTTTTGGATGTGCACTCTTACGGAATGAAAAAACTTCTGCATTTCGTTGGTTGATGAAGGTAACATTTAAATTTAATTTCATAATTTTTCTAGTATAATTTGTTATTGTATAATTTTTTAATTAGATGATTTTTTTTATAAACTTTTATATCTTTGATGAAGAAGCCACCAAAGACTATATTAACAGATCAAGATCCATGGATGAAAGAAGCAATTTCAAAAGAGTTGCCATCAACAAAGCACAGTTTTTGCATATGGCACATCACTTTCAAGTTTAGTTCCTGGTTTAATGCTATACTCCGAGACAAATATCCAAAATGGTGTTCTGATTTTTATGGATTGTATAAGTTGGAGACACGTGAAGAATTTGAGCATCAATGGTCAAAAGTTGTTGCTAAGTATAACTTACAATCAAATAAACACGTGAAAGGGTTGTATGAAATTAAAAATTACTGGGCACTCGCTTATCTTTGTGATTATTTCTTTGGTGGAATGACAACCACAGGTCGATCTGAGAGTATTAACGCGTTTATCAAAAGATTCATAAATTCTCATACATGTTTAAGTGATTTTACAAAGCAGGTATGTTTTAATTTCTAAAATAATATCATTGTTATAATCTTATAAAATTATGTTTTGATTTATTTAAATTAATTTCAGGTTGATTTAGCAATCAATGATATCAAGCAAAAAGAAGAGCATGATATAATGTTAGAAAAATGCAAAAGATTGAACGTGAAGCTGATATCACCTTTGCAAGAGCAAGCTCATAATCTTCTCACAAATTTTGCTTTTCAAAAGTTTCAAGAGGAGTTTGAAAGGTCCATCCAATATTCAATTCATCATGAAAACGGTAATGTGTTTGTGTTGCGGTATTATAAAGATGCTAATAGTAGAAAACACATGGTCTTTTGGGATGGTAAAATAGCTACATGTAGCTGTAAACACTTTGAGTTTTGGGGGATATTATGTCGACACATTCTCAGTATTTTTCTTCATAAAGATTGTCATGAAATCCCTTCTAATTACTTGCCATCACGATGGCGGATTCAAGTATCACATGAGGAAGATGTAGTAAATCCTCAACCAATCAATGTTGTGTTTGAGGACCAAATAATATGTTACAACAATGAAGCTCACGCGGATGATATTGTTCAATGCCCTCCGATTTCCAAAACAAAAGGTCGTCCTAAACGAAGACGTCTTAAAGGAGGAAAAGAGCTTTCACATACCATGAATACTTGTGGATTATGCAAAGGTGTAGGACATAATATTGCAACATGTCCTCTAAAAGAAAATATTCAATTTTCGGCTCAAACTAAAAATAAGAAGAAGAAAATTTGTCAAAATGCAAATTTAAATCCAGTTCTTCTACCAAAATTTTAGGTACGTATTTTTTTTTTAAATTTAAATTTTTTTGTATTTATTTCTTATGTTTTTTTATATCTTTTATATTTTTAATTTGTTAGTTAAAACTATATTTTTTATTTTTATTATTATAACAGGACGAAATTGATGGTATGTGTACGAAGTCCGTCGAGTGAAGCCCGTCGAGTAATTTTTTTTTTCTTTTTATTTGAGTAATTTTTTTATTAAAAAAATTGTATTTGAATGATATATTTGGAATTGTAATTTATTTTGATACATTATTGTACTTTTAAAGCATTTTAATTTTATATTAAAAAACATCCAGCATATCTCTTGCATCAATTGTAATTTAGAGCAAATCAATTTAAAATTAATTCAAAAATAAATTGCCTTCCGAACTATTACAATGATTCTTACTATTTTCATTTAATTCAGAATATAAAAAGTTGTATATATATCAAGGGTAATTTTGTCTTAATCATTTCTTACAAACATAAACTTTAATGTGTTAATTACTATAATTAATGTTTACATATTTCAAAATAAAATTGATGAAATCAACTATCATTAAATACACCTTAACATGTGTCCTTGGGGCACAAGATAACAAGACCCTATATATAATTATTATTTTTTAAAACAAAACTAACTATAATAGATAAACCACAACTTCAAAATTACTTACGATTTGATAAATGGTGCTAAGTAACATTCTGTTTTCCCCTGACTTAACTGTTCTAAAATGTAAGCTTCAATCCCTTTTAGATCATTATTTGACCATCGAATACTATATGGATCCAAGATACCATAAATATTTAATTGATTCAATTCTATACAAACACGGTGAATGTACCTAAATGGTTAAACAAAATTCAAAAAATAAGTGAGGAACCACAAAAATGGTAATGTACTATATATAATGACATGCATATTCAATTATATATTTACGTGCACCAAACTTGTAATATCCTTACGTCCAACCAATTATTTCCAGAGAGAAAATCTCTTATATCACTAAGAGTAGAAAATAAGAGCTCTATCCTTAGACAATGCTATAGCAGAAGAGAAATCGGCTCACCGTTATCCGTAACCAACAAGTATAACATGGTGATTTTATGTATGGAAGGATCCAATATTTCATTGATCTCTTGAGTAAAGGCAGCTGAACAATTGCTTCCTTTTGTGCTAGCACCACGTACAACATTTGTTTCGGGAAATTGATCATCAACATCATCATCATTTTCATTCGTATGTTATTGGAAGGATCCACTTATTCTCTACAACATAATATTCGTTTTGAACACAATACATAATGAACACAATTATATTTTTTCTAAATTTTTAGATAAAATACAATATATCATACATTTTAGATAAAACACAATATATCATACATTTCAGATAAAACACTAGCATTTAAGATAAAACACATACCTCATATAACTCTTCTAACTTTTCCATGTCTTTCCTCCAATTTTCCAGCCCCGCTTCTAACATCTTCCTATGTTCTTATAACTACTTCTCAAAAGCCGTAATATTTTCTTTTTGTGCTTGTAATTCGGTGCTTCACTATGCTAAAAAAGACCTTTAGCAGCGCTTTTTTTTGCCTTTAGCAGCGCTTAAAAGCGCTGCCTAAAGTGGCGCTGCTAAAGGTAAAGACAACGCTTTTTTTTTTGCCTTTAGCAGCGCTTTTTTTTGGCCTTTAGCAGCGCTTTTTTCACCCTATAGAAGCGCTTTCATAACCGCTGCCTAATCCCCCTTCATCTCCCCCCTTTAGCAGCGCTTTTTAAAAGCGCTTTCTTAGACCCCCCCTTTAGCAGCGCTTTTTTAAAGCGCTGTCTTAGACCCCCCTTTAGCAGCGCTTTTTTAAAGCGCTTTCTTAGACCCTCATTTTCCAACCTATAGCAGCGCTTTTTTATGCCTCTTTTTGCCCCTTTAGCAGCGCTTTTTTTAAAAGCGCTGTCTATTCTTCACGATTTTGAATTTTTTTTTTTTTAAAATAATCACATTTTTTATATATTTTTCAATAAACCTGCTTATAACAAATACATTCCCTGCTTATAATTCAGGTCTTTAGTTCAACAGTTTGGCCTTATATATAACAATTATTTTGGCCTTATTTTTGTGTATTCATCAATTTGCAATATTATACACAATAACTAAAGTATACATTATAATTCATCACTTTGAAATATTGTACACATAAACCTGCTTAAATATATTACAACACAGTCCGATCCTCAGAACAAAATCACATATACAATCAATTCACATATAATTACAAATCTGATAACTTTACAAATAGATACAATATCAGATGTCACATTAGGAAGAAATAAACTTAACAATCTTTACTTGACTATTGAATTCTGTATGAGACTGCATGGAGTTCACTATCAGCCACAAATACACGGTTTTCTTCAAGCTTTGTATCATTATTCAATTGAATGTCTTCCAAGCTTAATTCAATAGAACATGATTCATCTTAACAACAGCACAAGCACAAACAATAATAGATAAGTAACAATACACTTGAACATGCCCATGTAGATCATTAAGTACTAGATTTCTATGAAATTTTCAGTTCTTATCATTATTTGAAGTTTCTGTTAATCAGATTAATAATTAAATATGTATTTATAGAATTAATCTTCATTATCATTACCTTCCAATATATATTTTCTCATGAAGTACCAAAGCAGCCAATACAGTCACAATCACTGTCACAAGAGGGCTAAACAATGCAGAGAAAAGAGGTCCTCTCTGTGTTATGCACCATGCTTGAAGACAAAACATAACCGCTGATCCCATAATTCCCTACAAAATATATTTATTACAAATTATCTAGGATTATGATGTATAAATATTGGTGTGTATCATCATGAAAAATTACTGCATATAAAGTGGAACCAAATTGAAGTAGAGAATTAATCTTCCATGCATTAAGGTCTGCCTCCAAGAATACTGTCACTACGGCTGATTGTAATGTTGAAATGAAACACATCCAAGCTGACAGTGACAAAATATATTTATGTTTTAAAATTTAATAAATAAATAAGGATTATTTGTGAATTTAGACTATTTCATAGAAAAATAAGGATTAAGAAAAATAAATAAATTTCAAGATTAACAGAAACTTAAAGCTTTCATCTAAATCACAAATAGTGTGAAGTTTCTAAAGCAACATAATCTAAAAAATCATTGAATATATGTGCAGTATTTCCCTTATAAAAATTATTAGTAAAAATAACTCATATAAGGTGTGGCATTTCAGCAAACACCTTGTATACGGCTAGATATAATGAAAGTTAACATAAGTAAATTCATTGTGGCATTTCAACAAACACCTTGTATACAAAACTTAAGCCAATATCAAACGAGTAATTTTCATCAACGGTATCAACAAAAACAAGTCAAAAACTCAGAAAAGAAGTAACACTAACATCATATAATCCAAAAAAATGAAATATTAAGACATTAATCCAGAAAAATGCAAAATGAAAAACTTCAAATACCGTAACAATGGACGGACGGCGGCAGAATGAGGTGATGACGGAATGACCGGAGGAAAGACGACGGACGAAGGCTGTCGGACGGAGGCGCGGACGGAATGCGTCGACGGTGATTGTTCTAATTCTGAATAGGGCAACGTTCGCGAGTGGAAATAAGAAAGAAGAAGATTGTTCTGATTCTGTGAAAATATTGGAATTTTTTAAATTTATGCTACTTAAACCTATAGCAGCGCTTTTTTTGGCATTTAGCAGCGCTTTTAAAAGCGCTGCTATAGGTCTGCCTTAGGACCCCCTTTAGCAGCGCTTTTTTTGGCATTTAGCAGCGCTTTTAGAAGCGCTGTTATAGGTATGCCTTAGGACCCCCTTTAGCAGCGCTTTTAAAAGCGCTGCTATAGGTCTGCCTTATGACCCCCTTTAGCAGCGCTTTTTTTGGCATTTAGCAGCACTTTTAGAAGCGCTGCTATAGGTATGCCTTAGGACCCCCTTTAGCAGCGCTTTTTTTGGCATTTAGCAGCGCTTTTAAAAGCGCTGCTATAGGTCTGCCTTATGACCCCCTTTAGCAGCGCTTTTTTAAAAGCGCTTTCGTAGACCCCCCCTTTAGCAGCGCTTTTTTAAAGCGCTTTCTTTGACCCCACCCCCCCTTTAGCAGCGCTTTTTTAACAAGCGCTGTCTTAGGTGTGCTATTTTTTTGTTTTTTTTTTCATGACCCTTTAGCAGCGCTTTTTTAGAAAGCGCTGTCTTTTGTTGCGCTGCTAAAAGTCATTTCTGGCGTAGTGCTTTCAGCGTTTTTTTTAGATGAACCAAAGAATAATCTCAGGCCAACACCTTCTCCAACACCACAAACGCGCCCACCATGCTCATTTGTTCCAATAGCTTCTATTAGTATATCATGTTATGGTTCTGGAACAAATGAGCCTCCATGGACCTCCTTAACTAACAGATCATACACAACATGCATGATAATATTAATATTGTAATCACCATAACATTTAAATAATATATAACATTACGCACAATAAATCATACTTACAATTTTCTCAGTAATTGCTCTTGACGCATCTGAGGTGTACTCTCCATTTGGTCTTAGTCAAACCCTCTTCCACTTCTCATGTCTTGACGGTGGAGATGGGATGTGATCACGACTAATGGAGTCCCCATCTCCTATTTGTTGTTTTTTTTCATTCATCATTGTTTTCTCAAGTTTTCTGTAATCACCACGAGACAATCTATGAGGGTATATGTTTTTTGCTTTATTTTGTATTCCTGTTTGACTTTTAGCCTGTTATAAACATAGTGAAAATATGGTTAGTATCTATAAGTCATTAGCATAAAATTATCAAGATAAATAAGACTAGTACTATCCATGAATTTCTCAGAACGTCGGTCTTTTGCAAACGTTTTTCAAACCTTTTTCGAAAGATAACTATATCTCATCCATGGACGCTCAAGACCAGGCTTAGGCTCCCTAATATAGTCACGCGTGAGCCGTGACTTAAAGCTCCTCCAACATGTATCAACATGACTTACCCACCTTTTTTTAATTTATCATCATCTG
The DNA here is from genome assembly GCA_963859935.3 of Lathyrus sativus. Taxonomy (NCBI): domain Eukaryota; kingdom Viridiplantae; phylum Streptophyta; class Magnoliopsida; order Fabales; family Fabaceae; genus Lathyrus; species Lathyrus sativus. The sequence goes on from CAWUDS030007242.1 coordinate 13,787, forward strand.
TAAACTCAAAAGTCAACTACATTTAAATCAATAATAATTTATTAGAAATTATAGAAAGTCATATCGAATAGATGAAAATTAAAATTAATACCTTAACGTCTGTCCATATGCTATCTTTGACAGTCTTTGGTGCTTGTTTTCAATCATCTATCAATATACTGAATTTGCTACGTCCAAGGAACACAACATAACTCTTAAAAAGTGAAGAGTTTTCACCATCAACTACTATGTAATACGTATCAAAAGTGATCGAAAATTTGTTACCAGAGTTACAAACTTTTGTTAATTTGGTAAGCATTGTGGCGCCTCTTTGTGATCTTTTATTTCCGTCTTGAGTATCATTTTTACAAGTTTCACTTGTCATAGTTTTATCCCCACTAAATAAAGAATACGACAAAGACGACATCTATATTAAAAAACAACAACAACCTCAATAACAACAACAACAACAAACTTTTTCATCTATTATTTCCACATATAACCATGAATAGAAACATGTTATCATATACATTCAACAACAACAACAACAATATCAGCAAAATATTAATCAAATGTTATCACATACACATTCAACAACAACAACAAACACAACAAAAGATTAATCAAGTGTTATCACACACATTTAACAACAACCACAAAAACAATATGAACAACAATTGAAACTAAAGTTTACTATAGGTGCATGTGAAAAAAAATTTACGTTCTATAAACGTGATGACCAAGTAAAGGTGGATATTTGGGTTGAAACAGATGTTGTTGTTGTATTCCTCCTTGACGGTGGCGATAGTATTAGTGTTGGCGTTGATGTGTTGTCTTCCTCCTCGTGGTGACTACAGGTTGAAAATGAACAACCAATGGAAAACGATGAACCGATGAAAAACGATGAAGAATGATGAACAATGAATGTTAGGGTTGATATGATGTTTTATTTCTCGACATTGAACGTTAGAGTTGAAATGATGTTTTGTATCATATCATTATCCAGTGCAAAGAATGACTACTGAAGAGACAAGCTAGTTAGTATGATAAAAATGATGAAAGATACCACCGCGGTCAACAACTGGAACTGTGGTGATATATTATTTGCTTAATTAAATTTAATAAATAAGCGTCAGTATATTACAATTTAAAACATTTAAAACAAAATAAAAAATATGTCACAACGGTTCAGCTACGTAACTGTGGTGATATATTATTTGCTTAATTAAATTTCATTAAAAAAATGTCAGTATATTACAATTTAAAATATTTAAAACAAAATGAAAAATATGTCACAATGGTTTAGCTACGCAACCTTGGTGGTATCACATTTATTTAAAAATTTTAAAACAAAATGATAAATATGTTACATCGGTTGTTTAAACAACCGTGGTAGTATCACATTTATTTTTTAAATTAAAAATAAATAAAAATACAAAGGCACGACTAAATGTTAAAAAAATAAAACATTTGAGAGTGTTGAGATTCGAACCCATGAAAGGGTATTTATATAACCACGGCCATATCTTTCAATCGTGAGTATATCTTATCAAAATTTTAATAATTAAATAAAAAATATATTTGCGTGTTAAGTAATAGATGTCATCACGATACCTCATAACACCATGGTAACTTTGGGATTATTGTATATACATTTTGTAATAGTTAACATCTTGAGTTGGTTATACAAGATGCAAAGGTTTTTATTACATTCCTCTGTCTCTATGATTCATGATTTTCCATTAACAACCTCTCACTCTAATCTTTGTTGTATTATGTTGGGAGAACAAATACAAGTCATGATATACAGTAGAGATTTCAAAGAGTGTCTTGACAAAGTGAATGAGTATGACACTTATATGTTGTATAACGGTGAGCATGTGGCCAATTTTTTGCAGTACAAGGTTTGTGACAACAAACTGATGTTGTTGTTCAGTGGCAACACAATTGTGTCCAGGATTGATATTATTGATTTCCCTCCTCATCAATACAATTTTAAGTCCATCTCTGATTTTCTCAATGGAAAATTTAATTCTGATTGTTCATATGGTACATTTACAATAACCACAATACATGTTATTTTGTTTGGAGTTTTGCATGAAGTTTGTTGTGAATCGGATACCTTTAAACAAAGTATAAACGATTTCTTAATGATCAAGAAACACACAAGGGTTAGGGTTAATAAAGAAGACAAAGTAAAACAACAAGAGACAACAAGGATTGGTTATTAAACTGCTATTCTTTCCTTTCTCTTAGAACAAGATTACAATAATAACAAAATAACATCTCTCTCTTGAAATTATGGTTTTATCTTCCTATTTTTCCTTATGCCAAGATTGAGAAACTGACATCCTATTTATAAGAAAAATAGCACACTAACCTAATGGGCTTTTTTAACAATTACCCATTACAAACTAACTTAGGGTACAAGCTAACTTAAACAATTGGGCTTACAAGCAAGGCCCAATTCAACATGCTAACAACGCTAGCAATATTGACTATCGCATATTAGAACAAACTTTGACTACAACACGCATTACTCGCAAACAGACTTCGACCATACTAGAGTTCGATCCAACATCTCACAAATCTCCACCTTGGATCTAACTCTATAACATCAAGAAACTAGCTTTCTTCATGCAGTTTTATTAACTGCATACAGTTGAAAAACTTGCAACTGGGCAATGTCTTGGTGATCATATCAACATCATTATGATCTGTCGAAACCTTCAGCACTTGGACTTTTCCATGCTCGATTACCCCTATGACGAAATGTAGCCTCACATCAATGTTCTTGGTTCGCTTATGATGGGCTGAATTCTTCGACAGGTGTATTGCACTTTGACTGTTACATTTAACAGTGATAACTCAACCTTGAAGTTTTAGCTCCTTTGCAAAACCTTCAAGCCACAATGCTTCATTCACAGCTTCAGTTAGGGCAATATACTCCGCTTCAGTGGTTGATAAGGCAACGACCTTCTGAAGTGTTGCTTTCCAACTGATTGCTGTCCCAAGCATAGTGAACACATATCCAGAGATTGATTTTCTGAAATTCATACAACCTGCATAATCAGAGTCGACATATCCTTTGATTGTTGCTTTAATATCTTCACCCAAGGCTCCACCATAAATTAGGACTTTATTCATAGACCCATTTATGTACCTTAAAATCCACTTCAATGCTTACCAGTGAGCCTTACCAGGATTCTCCATGTACCTGCTTACAAGACTTATTGCATATGCTATGTCAGGTCTAGTTGTTAGATGCCCAATTGTGCTTATTTGAGCTATCAAATGTGGGCATCTTTCGCTCTTTTTTGTCTAGTTTATGTTCAAAATCGTCTTGCTTTTGTTGATATGCAACATTATGAGAAATGCTCTTGGTCCTTTTAATTTGTGTGTTATTGTGTAGTATTTAAGCATGAAAGAGTAGAATTTGAAGACACAAGAAAGATGACAAAGGAATCAAGAAAGAACAAGAGCAAAAGCATGTTCGCTAGGCGAACATTTGGCGAGTGTTGCAGCGAGCTGTTCGCTAGGAGAGCTCGTAGCGAGCTGCTAGCGAACACTCCCAGACTTGGGCAGAATCAAATTGGCATCATTTTCTGGCAGCGAGGAAGGTGGCGAAGAACTCGCTAGGCGAGCACCAGCGAGCCAGTAGCAAAGCATTCCAGAATCAAATCCCCATTCCTCGCTAGCATGTTCGCTAGGCGAGACTGTAGCGAGCGTTCGCTGTGAGCTCGCTAAGCGAGCAAGATCGCGAGCGTGACAGGACATCAACTTTTTCTATAAGTAGCAATGTGTACTTTTTGAGACCATACGATACTTTTTACTAGTTCTGTTCTAAAGCAGATTTTTGTGCCCTAGAAACCCAATATCTCTCATTTCTTCATCTCTTAACATTATTCTACAAAAAGAAGGTGGATTCTCATCCAAGTTGGATTCTTCGACTCGGATGTTCATCAACCTTCTTCCGAAACTTCTTGTGCAAGCTACCATGAAAATTAGTAACTAAGTTCTTCATTTTGTCAAGGTTAGATGTAGGTGATCATTAAGCTTTGTATGTATATGGATGATCTTCATTTGTAAACTCTTTGATGATGAATATATGGTGAAAACCTTGCTTTATTTATAACTCTTTGTGTTGGTTTATGATTGAAAGATATTTTCCAACTCTTGACCTAAGTTTTCACCCATCTATTTTCTTAAGCTAGAAATAGTTTTAAATGTGTTTGTTCATGAAAATGTTAAACCTAAATGTTATCATTTTGATAGATTGTGTGAGAAATCAACAATGGATCAAAATGGGAAAAATCACAATGTGGGTTAGAAATAATCACATTGGGAGGATGTTGTGAATGCGTTTATCATCTAAAGGAGTTTGTGTGTATTGTTGATCGAACATATACGAGCAAAGTGATTACCGAACCCTAACTTTGACAATCTTTATTAAATCGTAAAACAAATATTTTACCGAAATTGATTACTTTTTATGCAAGATACCGTGACGAAAAAACCAAACCCCTTTTGTTACTTTAAAGTTAAGAACTTGACAACTGTCGAACGACGACAATACCTCAGATTTCCTGTGGAGACGATAACAAAAACCTGACACTTTACCACTGTTCCAACACTAGTACATACCATAACATACATCAAAGAACCTACTATGTTAGCATATGGAATGCTATTCATATAAGTTCTTTCAACATTAGTGTTGAGACACTGATCTATACTCTGCTTGAATTGAGGGTTTGTCGGAGTCGCAACAGGCTTTGAATTCGACATACCAAACTTTTCGAGAACCTTCCGTAGGTATGCCTCTTGAGATAAGCATAATTTCGACTGCTTTCTATCTCTCCGAATGTCAATCCCAAGAATCCTGGACACAGCTCCCAGATCCTTCATGTCGAACTCTTTATTGAGTTCAACCTTCACGCTCATTACATCTTCGACATTTTTGCTTGCTATTAGAATATCATCCACATAGAGCAACAAAATAACAAATGAATTACCCGGTCGAAATATGAAGTAAACACAGTGGTCAAACTGACTTCTGATGAAACTTATATGTGCCATGAACTAGTCGAATCTCCTATTCCATTGTCGAGGAGATTGTTTCAGACCATATAAAGATCTATTCAGCTTGCACATATAATCTTTCTTCCCTTTTTCGACATACCCTTCTGGTTGCCTCATCAGGATTGTTTCATCTAAGTCACCATACAAGAACACAGTCTTCACATCCATCAGTTCCAGTTCAAGGTCGAATTGTGCCACTGTGTCAAGCAACATTTGAATGGATATGTGTTTCACAACAGGAGAGAACACATCATTAAAGTCGATACCTTCTTTCTGAGTGAACCCCCTAGCAACCAATCTTACCTTGTATCTCTTCGAAGTCACTCCTTCAATTCCTTCCTTAACTTTGAAAATCCATTTGCAACTGACTAACCTGGCTCCAACAGGTTTCTTGATCAGTTCCCAGGTGTTGTTATCATGAAGAGATTTCATCTCATTATCCATGGCCTTCAGCCATTCAGTCTTATTTCGACTCCTTATAATTTCCTTATAGTCTCTAGGTTCTTCATCTAAAACCTCACTAGCAGAGATTAAGGCATAAGCTATAAGATTTGCATACCCAAGTCTCTGAGGTGGCTTGATGAATCTCCTCGACCTGTCTCTTGCTAGAAGGTAGTCATTATCAGTCTTCTCATCTTCGACAACACCTTCTGCGTCTTCTTCGACTTCATCTGGGGTACGCAATTCAGTATCAACATGCTCCACCTCAACAGGAATCTCTCCCTGTTCCAGCTCTTCGTCAACATCATTAGTTTTCTTGAAAGTCATCTCTGCTTCATTGAAAACTACATCTCGATTGGTGATACACCTCCTGTGACCTGGCTCTAGGCACCATAGCCTATAAGCTTTAACTCCTTCAGGGTATCCCATGAACATGCATTTCAGAGCTCTAGGTTCGACCTTGTCTTGCCTAATGTGAGCATAGGCCATACAGTCAAATACTCTCAGTCTATCGAGACTAGGTGGATGTCCCGACCAAACTTCTTCAGGTGTCTTCATTCCCAAGACAGTCGAGGGTCATCTATTTATCAGGTAAGCTGTTGTCGAAACAGCTTCTGCCCAAAACACCATCTTCAATCCAGCACTAACCAACATGCATCTAACATTTTCAAGGATTGTTCGATTGATTCTCTTACCTAAGCCATTTTTTGAGGAGTACCTGCTACAGTCTTATACCTTGCAATCCCAGACTCAACACAGTAACTGTCGAACGCTTCGTTACAGAATTCAAGGTCATTGTTGGTTCTCAACCTCTTAACCTTTATGTCAGTTTGAGTTTCGACCAGAATCTTCCAACTTTTGAAATTCTCAAAAGTTTCATCCTTCATCTTCTGAATGAATACCCATAGCTTTCTAGAATAGTCATCAACGATGGATAGAAAATACCTTGCACCTGAGTGTGAAGGATTCCTTGCAGGCCTCCAAAGATCAGCATGAATGTAATCCAGGGATCCATGTGCTCTTTGCTTGCCTTTGTTAAACTTCGTCCTACAGGATTTACCAAATACACAAGATTCACAAATCTCCAACTTTTCGACTTTGTTACCTCCTAGCAGGTTTTGCTTCCCCAATTCGACCAGGCCTCTTTCGCTGACATAGCCCAATCTCATGTGCCATAATTCTGTCTTTGACACAGGTTTTGTTGATGCAACATTTGTCGAACCACTTACAACTTCAGTCTCAATGGTATACAAGTCTTGTTTCTTCATGCCTCTCAAGACTTTCTTCGACCCCTTCATGATTCTTAGGATACTTTTCTCTCCTTGAAAAACGTATCCCTTTCTGTCGAATTCACCAAGAGAAATCAAATTTCTCTTCAAGTCAGGTACATACTTGACTTCAGTCAATAACCTTATTGACTCATCATGGAGCTTGAATCTCACAGATCTAATACCTGCAATTTTGTAAGATTTGTTGTTTTCCAGCAGCACAGATCCACTATCTTGATCACATAGCTCCTCGAACAATTCTCTGTTTGGAGTCATGTGCCAAGTGCAACTTGAATCCATAATCCACTCTTTTCTCAAGTCGCCACTTGAAACCACAAGAAAATCAGATGAGTCGAAGTCATCTTGAACAATGGCTACGTTGACATTACCTCCATGATCTTTCAGGCGTTCAGGGCACACCTTTCTTATGTGACCCTCCTTCTTACAGTGATAACATCAAATACCACATGTTTCGCCACTATAAGACTTCTGTTGACTTTTACCTTTCTTCTTGTCGAACTTACCATCCTTTCGTAAGAATTTTCCCTTAACGGCCAAACCTTCATCCACCGTCGAAGGTTTATGCTCCTTTCGTTCATTCAAGTCCTTAGAATACAAGGCTGGTTGAACTTCTTCAAAGGTCAGAGGCTCCCTTCCATACAAGAGAGTTTCTTTGAAGTGAGCATGTGTTCTGGGCAAAGTACATAGCAGCAACAATGCTTGATCTTCATTATCGATCTTCACATCAATATTTTCAAGATCAAGAATCAGCTTGTTGAACATATCCAACTGCTTAGCCAACACTTTGTCTTCACTCATCTTGAATGAATATAAAGCTTGCTTTAGGTAGAGTCGATTCACCAGAGATTTGATCATGTACAAACTTTCAAGTTTCACCCATAATCCTGATGTTGTAGTCTCCTTTGATATCTGTCGAAGAACCTTATCACCAAGGCTCAACAATATTGCGCTGTGGGCTTTCTCGATCATGCTCGTCTTTTCTTTTGCCGTTAATGCAGCGTCCATGGCTACCTCACCCTTTAACGCTTCCAAACAACCCTGCTGAACCAGTAGGACTTTCATCTTCAAGCGCCACAGACCGAAGTTGTTCACTCCAGTGAACTTTTCAATCTCATACTTCGTTGAAGGCATCTTCTCCACGCTCAACTGCACCAATTTGTTGTGAATCGGATACCTTTAAACAAAGTATAAACGGTTTCTTAATGATTAAGAAATATTACAAGGGTTAGGGTTAATAAAGAAGACAAAGTAAAACAACAAGGAACAATAAGGATTGGTTATTAAATTGCTATTCTTTCTTTTCTCTTAGAACAAGATTACAAGAATAATAAAATAACCTCTTTCTCTCTCTTGAAATTAGGATTTTATCTTCCTATTTTTCCCTTATGCCAAGATTGAGAAACTAGCATCTTATTTATAGAAAAATAGCACACTAACCTAATGGGATTTTTTAACAATTACCCATTACAAGCTAACTTAGGGTACAAGCTAACTTAAACAATTAGGTTTACAAGTAAGACTCAATTCAACATGCTAACAATCCTAGCAATAATGACTAATGCATGTAAGAACAAATTTCGATTACAACATGCATTACTCGCGAACAGATTTCGACTATATTAGAGTTCAATCCAACATCTTACAAAGTTGTCAAGACTCAAACTCATGGAGCCAACAAGCTTGTGCCAACATAGATTTGAAAAATGAATCTGGATCCATTATTGAAGTAGCCATATGGGAGGACTTTGGAAACAAGTTTATGAATTTTCCAACTCAAACTCATCTCTTACTAAGCCAACCATTATCGTACTAACACATGCAATGTGCAAGAAAAACACATGTATGATACCTTCCTGTTTGTATGTTCTTTTGGCTATATTTTCACCATTTTATCATCTGTTTTACCATCAAGCTATTATTCTTGCAGTATCTCTGGAAAATTGCTGATTTCTAATGTTTGGAATGGTTATAGACTTTTCATCAACTTAGACCACCCATAAGTTCTATCTTTTAAAGCAAGGGTAAGACATTATTATAATTGCTGAAATTGTTGTGTTTTTACATACCCTTTTGATTATATCTTATTCTTTACAGCAAGGCCACAATTTACACATTATAATGTCATGAACATTAACTAACCGCATGCAGAATCCGTTCTAACATTAACTTTATGTGCCTGTACTGAATTATTTATAGAACAATAACATATAATAGCATGTGTACATTGTACTTAATGTAGTATCAAAATTTATATGACCAATTGCAATTTCCAAAACCATTTGTAGAATCTTAATTGTAGGTTAGATTTGTCTTGATTGCAATTACAGAATAGTAAGATTCATCCTTTTTATACATATTTATCTTATCATGGCAACTATGGCCATATTTGCAATGATATTGGTTATCTTACCTCCACTACATTTTAGGTTTACAATGAAGATCTTAATATATATAATGGAGAAGTAATTTTTATTCTAAATATTATTTTCCTTTCCTTTAATTTCCTATTACATACTCCCTCCGGTACAATATCTAAAGACTGTTATTCTACTTAAACACCAATGTATGTTTTTTCTCACTCTACCCCTATTCAACTGCTATTTCTAAAGATGATATGCTTAAAATGTTTTTTAACTATCATATTCGGTTGCATTATTAAAAAATTTGTTCTGTATTGATTTGTATTAAATTGGTTAATGGATTGAATTTTTTCAATCTGCCAATCCTTATGCAACACAACTTCAGCTGAAAAACCATGGCGTGGTCGTCCAAAAAATTACTTGGACTTCCAAATTTAGCCATGAACCTCAACAACAACATACAACTTGATAGAAGCATCTCGTATGATTCCACAAATATCTTGGATGACATGTCTTCATCTACACCATTGTAAGAATGTCAATTCAATTTTTTTCTTCTTTAACATGTATTTGGTTCTGTTCTGTCAAAATACAGTTATCCATTATCACCTTCAGGAAGGCATGTTTTACAATGCGATTTCTCCAAGATGAACGAGAGTTTATTGAAGCAATCAAGGAGGCACATGTTTGGGGTTCTGGACATTTCTTGCATATTATTTTTCTTACTATGTTGTTATCTGCATCAATGAATCGACCAGAACATGTTTGACATAGTTCTTAAATGTACTTATCTTGACAGTATTTTTTACGACTAATGTCGCATGACAAAAAATCCAGATAATAAATTTATTACAGTTGCTTATTTCATCCAAACTTCATTATTTTTCTATAATTATTTAAGACCATTATTGTTGAAACCCTTATATGAAACATCTATATCAATTAGGACTAACACTCACAGAAGACGAAATCAAGCAACTAACACTCATAGAATTAAAAACACATCTGCAAAATTATGGATGCAGTTTGAAAGAGTTCAAGACAATGCCATATCCAAAGGACTTTGTGATTAATTTTT